>OMLM01005090.1:193956-239119 GCA_900302695.1 Helostoma temminkii
GTTTGGTCTTAAGAAGAAGTAAGTAGAGTTTGTTATTTCACCGCCTTTGACTAAGGTCATACCAAATTAACAGACGACTGACTGAATAAAAATAGCATACCATTAATTCTTTTTTTCTCCTCTCTGCTCATAAATCTTAAAGGTTGACCTGATTTTTAATGTTAAACTATGTGGAGAAATTAAAAAGGAGGAGGAAGGGGGGAAAACATTCAAATAAGCAGCACGGACTAATTTTAACCATGTCGCCAGCTCAGGTTTCATGTGGGATCTGCGGGAACTAAAAATACTTTTGGTCTTTTGTGGAGAAACAATTTAAAACCTCACAAATACAATGCGCAGACACTGCTTTAGAATGGGCATTTTCAATTATGCTGGCAGAGATTTTGAAACTTTATGGTCAAGCAATGCTGAGAATTATAATCAATTTTCAGGTGATAAAAAAACATAAACAGCGGGGAGGGATGAGCCATTTAATTGCGACCACATTCGTTAACAAGCTTAGCTCTTGTCTCAGCACTGTGCACAACACTCAGCATTCAAATAGATCCTAATTATTTCTAGTTGAAGGTCTTAAGATTGTCAACTCTTGTGTTGGCCGATGATAAAACATGGCTCTTTCAAACTTAATCATTACAAGTACATTCAATGAGCATAAATGGCTCAGAGGTTAGAGCTGCATTAACTCTTGTGTCCATTTTGGTTGAATGGCCTGGCATCCGCAAAAGCAGATTACATTTTCAAATCAAACCCTAACTGATGATCGCGTTCCTAAACAGTCAATTATGGAATGTTTACAGTCGTGTTTTGTGGCGTTATTTGTTTCTGTTCACTTGATAACATGCTAGGCTGACTTTAGATTGACAAGGATTTATGGGGAAAGCAGTGAACAGAGTAAAAGCCAATCATGTAAACACCAATTACAAGTCCACTGAGGAGAATTAAAGAGGCTGAATCAAGTTTTTTTTTCTAAACACAGACAAAAAGACGGAGAGATACTCGATGTTTAATGAGGAGAAGGGATGATGGGCACTGCTCACATCATAATATGCAAATCAGCCATATCTGAAAAAGTGTCACTTCTGTACAGCAGTGGATTTGAATCAAGACCACTGCTGGAAAATATTATGATAACTGAGGAGTTTATGGAGGCAGAGAAAAACTTATGTCACCAGAAGAAGGAAAATAAAGTATGAAAACACTCCATACCAAATTTTAGTTTCCTGTCATCCTAAGATTACATTTAAGCTGGGGAGATGCAAAAGAATGCAAAGTGTGATGCAGAGACAAAAAACAGAACGTGTGAATCACATTTCAGAGACAACACAACAGAGCTGCAATTGGATCTGTGATATTGTCCATATTGCATTAATATCTACAAAGTGCATCACAAACTCATCTGGATATCTTTTAGGACCAAACTGAAAAACATTTCCTTAAATAAACATGGATTTTAAGTAGCCAAAAACATTTTTTAAAAATCTACCGTAAATTGTAATTGAAATTTACTCTTTGATTTCCAACCTTCTTGGAGAGAGTATCTGTTTGTCCTACTTTTCTCAACAGCTGCATATGTCACTGAACTGTGACTACAAAGCATCAAAGAGTCTAATGTTAATGTTAAATTATAAATATCCACCTTTTATCTGCGTATGTGCGCAAACTTGTTTTTCCTTATGCTGAGAATAGAAATACTTTTTATAAGGAGATGCAAAACATAATGTAAATTGTGCATTATTAAACGCGAGCCCTTGCAACAAGGACAACTTTAAAGTATATTTAAATGTACATGCAAAGTACTTTTAACGTGGTGGTAAAGGAACATAAAATCAAATGAAACAAGCTATGTCAAACAATTCAGTAAAAAATCCTTCAGCTGCCTCTCTTGCGTGTAATCAAGGTGTAATTTGCTCTGCAGCTTTGAAAACGCTTTTCATTCTGTCCCCACACTGTGGTGACTGTAGAACAATGGAAAAAGTTAAGAGTAGAAACAACTGGTGAATGCTATTAATAAAAGACACATCTCGTCACTCTCAATATGGCTGGTGAACCTAGCAGGCTTTGAAGTCCTCTCCTCTCACTTAACTTAACCCAGTGTCCTCTCATCTCTCGCTCAAACGCTGCCTTTAATGTGGGGAGCTGGCCAGCCTCCTTGTACCGTCCCAACAATCACGTCACTGGACGACTTCAGAACCGGGATTATTTGCATTTCCTGGTCCGTTTGAGCTTCAATCACACAAAAGGGACCTAGGACCACCGAACAAAAAAACTAGAAGGAAAAGAAAACCACCCCTAAAGTAATGTGGTGCAGCAGAACTCAAACCAGATGAATCTTCTCTATTTTTACCTTTTCCTTTGCCAAGGAAACATCAGGCACATCCTGTACGCTTCAGTGAAGACGGCCCAACTAAAGCTTTCTAAAGAGCAGAGGCAACAAAGATGTTTCATCCCCCCTGCACACAATTCTCTTTCCAAAGTTTGCTTGATTTTGTTGCGTATGATCTTAGAGATGTGGATATTGAGAGTGATATGACACAAACACACATGCATATACATAGACTTTTTGGGATAGAACCAACCAGCAATAACTTCTGTTGCAGCTTGAAAGCCATGCATCATGTGTAGTTGAAATACTAAAGAAAGAAACCTGAGCATTTTGCACAGATGACCATGATGCTTATGGCAGTTAAGCACAACAATGTTTAGTGTTAAACATGTGACTCTGGATGTTTCAGTCTCACTGGATTATGCTTAACCAACACTGAAAAACATTAGAAGTCAAGGTAAGCCCAGCAGAAATTTAGAAATCTAGATATCTAGAAATGTTGGCAGAAATCGTAAGAAGTTTGGTGACAAGCTAGATCATCTTGTGTTAATTTGTGCTACTTGTTAGTAGTAGTAAAGTAGTAAGTCTGATATTCACAGCGCTTTTGATATACAAAATCAGTACAGCAGTTATAGTTTTTTAGAATCAGCACTAAAGGCCAGACGAGAAACAAGGTAGCTAAAAACTGTAAATGCACTCTGCTACAGCTTTAAAAGTAAGCTAATTAACTGTCTAATTAGTCTGTCTAACTTTCCAAATTCAGCCTCAACATCTGTGTTTTGATTCCAGTTCTCATAAAATCAGGTAAATACATTTTAATTAGCCCACGCTGACCGTGCACACGAAGCTCCTGGTCGGGTTTCAATTGATGCTAATAACGCAAAATGGTCTTATTGTAATTGTTTACAAAAGGAGAAAAAGGTGGTTTATTTTTGTGATTCTATGATTAATGAAGAACGAGAAGATGGGGGGTAGGTGGGAAATATGGAGTTTTATACCACCGTAGTCTTTACATGACTGTTGACACTGCAAGACAGGCTGGTTTAAATTCAGCCATATCCTAACAATCTACCCGACTTAAGACGCTCAATGGACCGTTCAAAGCCATGCTTGTGCTAAACATATTGGGTGGAGTCAATATGATTATTGCTCCCTCTGTAAAATGTTTGTATAACTAAAACTCCAATCTGCTAATGACCACATAAAACAGCATTTCTTGCTGAATACACTTCTGGAAAATAAATAATAAAACTCCCTCCAGCTATTTAAAGCTAGCCTGCTTGATTCAAACAACATGCCACCTGTGACTATTCAACAAGGGCATTTTCAAATTGCCCATCATCAGTAAAAGCTGTAATTTCTGCCACAAATAAGGGGATAAAGATGCACAGCTAGTGAAAGCAGATACAAGCCTGTGTCATTGTAATCAGGTGGAAATTGAGAGGCCTTTGCCCACCTTCCTAATCTATGGGGTAGAACGGCGTGACATTCTCTGAGTATATTATGATCCAAATAATTATTGATTTTTATATTTTCCTTATCACATTTAGATTAACCCAATGGCACGGACATGAGTGAAAATGCTGCTTGTTTATATGTTAGTCTGGATATCAGTGGACACTTCTCCCTGCACACACTCATTTATATAATTGCTTTTTCATATTCTGTAATGACAACGTGTTTCTGTCCAGAAAGCATATAGATACACACTTAAATCCATAAATCAAGAAGCTGAACAAGATAAATGTGCTGTGTTTTAAACCGTTACCTTTTGTGTAAGTCAAGCCTTCTGCCGGGTTATTTCTAATGTAAAACTGATGCAATACCAGACCCTTAACGTTCTCATTCTTATTAAAGACATTTCAGGACACCCTGTAGCCAGGAGGCGCAGTTCAAATATATATGATTCAGTGTAATTTGCGGAGGAAATCTGGGTTTTAGAAAAAAGTTAGTTCTGCCTTTTGTGACTGCAGCAGCACTTACTGAACTGTAAAGTGTCAATATTTACTGTTTTGATTTAGACATTTTACTTATATTTCAATCTTAAACCTGCCTTAAGAAGCACACACAGACACCTCACATGAAAAACTCACTGGACTCTTCAAACAAGGTCAAACCAATAGGTCCAAAAGTATTTGGACAGTGACAGAGTTTTTTTGTTTTTTTTATGATTTTACCTTTATTCTCAGCCACAATAGAGAGATAGATATCAGATTTCATCCATGTGTTTAGCTTTACTTTAAGATGTTTCACAAAAATATGGCATTCACCATTTAGGAATAACACCTTTTTAAGCAGAGTACCTCCATTTTTAGAGCCATGAATGTATATGGACAATTGACTGACATTTAACCAGGTGTGGTCCATTCCCTTGTTACCTGAAGACAAACGAAGCAGATAAAAGGTCTGGAGTTGATATCAGGTATTGAGTTGGCATTTGGCAGCTGTTTGACTGGAGCTACCAAGTAAGTCCAATGAGATCTCAATGCAAGTGGCGGAAGCCATGATTATTCTGATAAAACAACAATGACTTATGATTTTGCCTTTGTGCACCACCACAGTGGATTTGAAATAAAATAGTCAAAAGTGTAGACTTATATCTTTACTCTAAGAGGTTTCACAAATATATGACATTTGCCATGTAGAAGTTTCTGCTATTTTAAGCAGATTACATCCATTTTCAGGTGCTCAGTGACGTTTGGACAATTGACTGACAAGAAGTTAATTGACCAGGTATGGTCCATTCCCTTGTTACTTCAAGACAAATGAAGCAGATAAAAGGTCTGGAGTTTATATCAGGTATTGAGTTGACATTTGGCAGCTACCAATATAAAGTCCAAGGAGATCTCAATGCACGTGATGGAGGCCATCATTAGGCTGGAAAAAAAATAATTAAAAAAAACACACAAGTCAACTCAACAATTTGGATTATTCTTAAAAATAAAGAAAGCACTGATGAGCTCAACAACGTCTAAAGGCTGAAAGACCATAGAAGGTAACTAAAATGGATGATGATTCATCATGAATGTAAATACAGCGGGTTCTCAAACCATTAGAGCAGCTTTTTGGGTACTGAAGACAAAACAAAAGCAGAAAGACCCACAAAAAGGCAGCAACTAAAGGTGGCTGCAGTGAAGCTCTGGCAAAGCAACTCTAGGGAGGAAACTCAGAATATAGTGATTTCTTTGGACTCCATTGACTGCAAATGATTTTCATCTAAGTATTAAAAATTATGGCTACATTTACTATTATGTCCAACAATCTTTTAAGCCCCTGAAAATTAAGGTACCCTGTTTAAACTAGATGCAATTCCTAAATGCCACATATGTGTGAAACCTTTTAAAATAAAGCTGAAAGTCTAAATTTTAATCACATGTTGATTATTTTATTTGACATACATTGTGGTGGTGTATAACCACAAAATCAGAAAAAAAAACTCTCACATTGTGCCAATAATGCATCCAAACATAAAATGCTCTTATGGGTTGGTCTGGGAAGCACCAAGAAGCAATTTTGTCACTTGCAACGTGTTGACTATTGCAATGTTATTTTTTTTCCACAGCAAAACCACTCTGAAAATTTATGTCCTGTTTTTCTTACAAACAATTGGCAAGCATCCATCTGTGACCAAACTTTGCTTGCAAAAAAGGCCATAAATTTAATTTGCTGGAAACCCAATGGGTGTGTTTCAAATCCATATTTTGCAGAGGTGGGAGAAGTGTTAAAAGCTTTTCCTAAAGTAAAAATAACAACACAGTACAAGAATGATAACATAGTCCATTTTAAGTAACTTTCCGTGTATTATTCATTTTTTCCAGCCTGTAACTTAACTCGTTTGGTTCTTTATATATGGTTTGGTTTTATATTATTATATGTTTCTAGATAACGAACTGTACATCTGGCAAATACAAAACAAGCTACTACCTGGTGAACACAGTGTAGCATTTAGCAGCTAAAGACCCCTGTGGTGTTGGTGGAGACCAAAACAAAGCCATAAAACAAAATAAATCCTGAACTTACATTTATCAGGTGTACAGAAAGACTACTTTAAAGTGTTGCTCTGTGTCTGCTGAATGTTACATCTAAAAAAAAATACTGTTTACAGCTCCCTCCGGGAGGTTTGAAAATGCTCAATCAATGCCGTCAAGAAGTTTAACCTTTATATAAAACTGGGAAGTTTAATCTATTCAGATCAACAAATTGTGTATACGTTTCACATGTAAACTACTTAACATATGCAGTACATATTGTATAATTAAAGATTACTATTAAATGGTATGCTCAAATAAAGTACGTAATAAAGTAAGTACTTCAAAAATGCACACAGCTCCAGTACATCTCTAACATGTGGATCCTGTCACTGACACCTGACCTGACAGACCTAGAAACACTATTGAACAAAATTTCATCTATCGAGCACATGGAGCAACTTAGAACAAATGCTATGAATTATTTGCAGCTTCTATTTGTCCCTGCTCTGGTATATGTGCCCAAAGTGTTTATTTGAAGTGAAAGGGTGTGGCAAAAGCCGGGTAATGAAACCCAGCTGCAGGCCGCAAAGACACTGGATGGCTTCCCTCACAACACAGGCCAGAGAGGGCCGATTCAGAGCATAACACAACAAGAAAATCAAAAAAATGCAAACAAAACGAGTGATTTGCACACAAAAGAAAACTGAATCATGAGCTGCCCATACACTGGAGAGAGGTTCTTGTAAACAAGTGGCTGTGCTAAAACAATACAGCTGGATTTCCTCTTGGTAAGCGTCGATAATCATCACTCACTGTTTACCACAGTGGAGAGGGGTTCAAGCTCCAAACAGCCTCAGGTTCCCTTATAACACAAACGAAGCTGGATTCACTAACACTATCTGTACGAGGATGCATTTCTACAGGAATATTTGGCACTGTGTGTCTTGCTACTGTCCAAACAGATCAGGAAAAATTTGATTAATTTGTGCTTTTTTGTGTTAGGAAAGAAAGTTTAGCTTTAGTGCATTTTTATCAGAAAACCCGAGTTTAAACACAATTTTGGCATAACTTACGGACTAACTATGACAAAATTTCCCCCTCTCTATTTTTAAATGTATTCTAAATGTGCTTAATATCTGAGAGCCTGAAACACTTTTTCCTGAGCAACATTTCTTAACCATTCCAAAACTAATCATTTCTCTGTATGGAAAAAGAGCTTATCGTATGCAAAGTGCTCAACATCAATGTCTTCATATTCTCGTTTGAGAAATTCATTGCGTGGTGAATTCCCTCAGGAATGCTGCAGCCAAGTTTCTGCTTTGCAAAAGTTTTTTTTTTTTTTTTATTCTCTCACTTTAATTCAACTTGGCACGTTATTTCTCAGAAATACCATCGGGCTCGGGGGAGAAACATAGACATGGTCTCACTTGTTAGTGCGGGTTTTAGTGCTGAATAAGGATCAGACAATGGCTGAGGGGAGAGGGGCTGCAGTCTACCGAGGTATTGACACAGGAGATATTGCCTGAACAAAGTGGATCCATGAGAAAAGGGAGCGAGCGAGCGTGAAAGGAAAAAAAAGAGAGAAAGATTATCTTAATTATCATTCAGGAGCTGCTTAGTGCAGCACCTGTGCATGAATAATGTCATTTATAGGCACATTGAGATGTGCATAATTCCCCCTTAAATCATACACATTAGCGGCATAACAAGGGATGAACAAGTCGGCCTCTCACAGGCTCAACTAGGAATGAGGGGGTTCATTGTCAGCCCCTCACCTCCTCAATAAGAATGTATTTCTTTATTCAAAGACTCCACTCTTCTCTCATTTAACACTTGCTATTCGGTCCAGAAGAGTTGTGAGGTTACATATCCTGCTTCATATTACTGCGCTGAGACTCATTTGTGCACCACATGACTTCAAAATACTGTAGAGGATATTTTAGGGCTTGGAGTGTTCGTGGTCGTTCTTGTTACTGTATGAAGTAAAAAACAGCAAGCATGTATTAAAGTAATGCTGTTCTTGGATAGTCTATGCAAAAATAACCTAAATGTTGAACAAAGTGGATATTACAGATAATATAGAATCAGAGTTTCTTCACTTCCAACAGGCTCAACTGTGTTTTATTATATATATTTAAATCATGGAAAAAACAAAAGCTAGAACACAGAAAGGAGGTAGAAGTGCTTGTAGTAATAGTAATAGTAAAAGTGAAAGTAGTAGAGGTATTATGAGTAGTAGGACAAGTACTATTACTATTGAAGAGTTTGAAGTATTATAAGTGGTAGAAGCAGTAGCGGTGAGAGTAGAAGAAGGAACAGTGCTAGTCTGATACACAACATCAATGTTGGTGCCAAGATTTGTCCTAACAGAGAACTGTAAACATGTATATTTAAATCCAACCCCTTTTTTTAAAAATTGTGTTTTGTTTTTCTTTCTCTGAACATTTGTTGGTTTGTAGTTGTGGCCTTGTTTGTTCTCTGACACTCCTTAATGGATGGTGTGTGAAGTCGAAGTTAATGATGTTCTCACACCAGCTGGGAGCTTCTGCTCTATACTGTATAAAACATAATAAAGTTAGTATGTCATAAAGCTGATCTAAAACTGAGTAGTACTGATTTGACAGTGAAAGGAACAATTGTAAATTTCCAAATCGGGCTGTTTTTAAGTTTTGTAAAGTTCAATTTCAACCAAAAAATACAGTAAGTATAATTTAATATTAATAAAAAAAATATTGACATGTTAGTGGTATTAGGGTCTTGTTGTTTGGGAACCACTTGTGTAAACTAGACGTTCTCATACATCATCCTAAACAATGTTCACCATTTAGCTACTAAAAAATAATACTAATAAATCCATGCTTTGCATGTGTCAAATAATCCTTGAAAATAACTCTTCGGGCCTCAATCTAAGTACAAGCTACTGGTGTAATTTCCCAAAACAGAGCTGGAAAGTTTTTGTCACCCACATCTGATTTTGTGATGCCACAGGAGATGTGGGTCCAAATAGAAAGGATGAATACAGTACAAAATTAGAGTAGTAACCAGTCATCACGGAGAAATGTCAAATATTCCGCCCTGCTGCCGACTCCTCAGTTCAGCCTGCTGCTGTTGAAGGCCGGCCTACACAGTCAAAAGTTCATGACAACAACAGAAAGCTTTGTGGGTTTTCTCTAATCAGAAGGGCCTTCCCGTTAGAGATGAGAGCTTCTGAATTCTAACTATGCCAAAAGAGATATGGAGTAGGATTAAACTTGTAGTGAGTGGACCTCCTCTCTGCTGGGTCAAACTGAAAATGTAAAATGCTTTGAGTGATTGTTTGTAGTCTGAGTGGAGGCCTGGTGGGCAGGCTTCGTCATTTTCTGAAAATGTCAGTCGGTCACTGAAAGAAATGTGATTGGATCTCACACTGACCTCGTGGGGAACAATCACACACTTTCTCTCTGGTTATTCCTAAGACCAACACATTTCTTTCTAAAGCCAAACACCACAGTTATCGAAGTTGCAAAAAGGTGTTTTATCCATCATCCTGATCCAACAGTTACCTAATCATTTTCACAAATGACAAAATAAAAATCATAGTGTGGCTACAGTTACAATAATAACACATGAAGATACTGAACCTCTCATCATGGTTACAATAATAGACATGCAGTTAAGGTTGCAGTGTAATTGTGGTCAGGTTTAGACACAAAAAACAATTAGTTAGGTTTAGGAAATGTCATGGTTTGAGTTAACAACAGTCTATAAATGTCTGGAAACTGAGGAGACCAGCTGCTGGAGTTTTGAGGGAGGAATGTTGTCCCATTCTTGGCTGCTCAACAGTCCTGGGTCTTCACATTTTAAGATGGGTCACATATTTTCACTTGGTGAAAGGTCTGGAGAGCAAACAGACCAGTTCAGCACCAGGACCTTTCCACTACAAGGCCATGCTGTTGTCATAGATGCAGTATGTGGTTTAGTATTGTGCTGGTGAAATATACAAAGCCTTCCCTGAAAAAGACATTGTCTGAATAGGAACATAAGCAGAATTAAAACCTGGATATATCTTTCAGCATTATCTTTCAGGACTAATCTATGCCGTCAGAGTTGCAGGGTTTTAAACTGAGCACTGACAAAATGCCTGAACGTCCGTCTCCTCTTTAGTCTGGAGAACACGGCACCCCTGGTATTCAAAACAAATGTCAAATTTTTTCAGTTTTCCACTTTTCCACAGAACATCTTAAACAAACTTTGGTTTCTAGATCATGTTCTTATATATATCAAGGGATTTGGAATAAGTGTTGTAACTGATGTTGACCTTTGACCCTTCTAAATATGAGCTTTCTAATAACAACATTAACACTGTGCAGATCTGTGGAAAGCAAAAGATAAATAAACAGTGTCCTTCATTCTGCACCTGAATTCAATGGATACCTGATGACATCAGAATATGAATCACCCCACCTCCCCTGCTGCCTTTACCACCCTGAACTGCAACATAATAATTCATATTCACATCATTATTCTTAATACCTCTGAGTATTCTGGTAATATTTGATAATTGCAGTGGAGTGACCTTAGGACAAATGCCATTATGAGTTTAAAGGATGACGACTAATCTGAAAGATGTAATTCCCTCTGAATATTCGGAAGACAGTGTTGACGCTCGATATCATGTTTGAACTCAAGTTTTATTTATCCACCGCTATTTGATATCTTTAAGATACTGCAATACAAATAAATTATTCATGTCAATTAGCTTTTCATCTTCCAAGATACGAACTTGTGTGATCCCTTTAACAACTATTTATTTCATGCTAAAAAAGAGCTCTCCCTGGAAGCCCACTGCTATTGCCCGAGGACATGTCTTTTAAATAAAAGCATCAGAGCTTTGCATACCTACAATTTGCATATTAAAGGCACTGAGAGACAGATGATAGAAGAATTGGGTGAAGCAATCTAATCATCGTTCAACTCTGACTAGAATCATAAACTCTTTCGGGTTTGGCCTTCAGAGACACAGCAGCAGCAGCCGCAAAGATACATGCTCAAATTAGCAAAGATCTTTTCAAGTTGTTATTGTTGGGTTTTGTTGGAACTTGCTTGGTTGTTCCTGGGAGTGATCTGCCTCAGTTGTGTCATGTTTTTCTTGTGTTCGAACAGCGTTTCTGACAACTGTATTCCTTCAGCTGTACTTCCTTACCAGTGGAAAGCACACATAGGAGGGTGAATGAAAAGAGATGACATGCCGTAGGTCTTTAAATCAAACCCACATAAAAGATCTTAAAGGTCCATTACAGTGTATTACAACTTCTATTCTTAGTTTTTCTATTAGTTCTGATGTGCAATACAGTAGATACTTACCAACATAATTGGGAAAACAATTTCTTCACATAATCTTGCTTGCAAGAGATTCCTCTAAGTAAAGTAGGTCAAATAGAAAACATATTATAGGTCTGAAAACTGTCCTGGATACTCATAATTGACAATTTTGTAAAAGAAAAAAAAGCATTCACCAAGTTTATATTATGTTTAAAACATGTATTACTGATTATATAAGAAACCCACTGGTCTCTACGTGTTTTACCTCACTAGACAACCCAATGCTACACCTGGTTGGACAATGGGCATACATCAGCTTTTAGTGGCCTGACTGCCAACATTTATCCCCGTTTTTATTGTCTCATTTTAATATAAATGAAAAAAAACTCTCTTTTCATTTACTACTGATAATATTTATAAGTAAACAAAGAAGATGCAGAAGTTATCTTCCAAGGTAAATCTGCCATTCTACAAGGCATAAAAGTTGTGCATAATGCATCTACAGTATCAGCACAGAGGTGCAGGGATGCACAACACCACAGTAGGTAGGTATTTTGATTTGACAGTACTGACAGTGGATAAGTTCTATTTCAAAGCAATAAGCTATGCAACTAAACAAGAATGCAGCCATTAATAATAACTTTTATTACCTGTAGTCTTTCTGTTTTTATACGAGAAAGGTCTGTTTAATCCAACTACTAAAAGTGTTATTGTAAAAGTTGGAAGCTGAATTTGAAGACAGGTTGATGGAAAGTAAAATTACATTAAGTCATTATGAGGAAAAAAAAGTGCATAAATGAGATCTAAAAACACAAAACCTAACTGCAGATGAAATTACCCCTGATTTGTTCTGTAATTAGCTCAAATATAAAAAACACAATTTTGTGTAAAATCAGCTATGTTTTTATTCTCAATATGTGCTTTCACTTTCTCCCGAGGTTGTAGATTTTTGCTGGAATTCTAAGGGGATTTGACTCCAACTCTGCAACAAATACAAAGTGGAGCTGTGAGTGTGTGTGTGTGCCCTCTCAGTTTGCATCATGCTGATCACCTCTGATATGTTGCTGCCCTGTGGCTACACATGCCCTGTTTAGGCAAAGAGAAGAAGACACCAGCTAATATCATGGTCAAAGACTTCCAGCTCTGCAGTTTTGTAGTAAAACCACCACACTATCTGGCTGGATGATGTAGAATAAATTGAGCCTGACAGTGATGTAAGTTTTATGTTTTCCTATGTTGTGTTTCATAAATGTAAAGGTAGCTGATGTGGAATTGGATACAACAAAACTCTACATCCTGGTGCTACAAACAAAAATAACAAGTACTAGAATAAATCTGCTAATTAATCAAATTTTAAAAAAAGAACAGAACAGGAAATCATATAAATGGAGTAAATAAAGTAAAGCCCTGAAAAAGTTAAGTAAATGAACCATGAGTTCACATTAATTTATAAATTATGTGTTAGAAAACTTTCTCAGACACAAAGATCCAGAATTTTAAATGAAACCACTGCAATGATGTTAAGAACCTAAAGCTGAGTTGCAGATCCACACTTTCTGAGAGTTGACTCAAAGTGCAGAGAAGTGCAGAACAGTAAACTTCTCAGCAAACGTCACTCTGACTTCCTCTGATTTATTTGCCCTGTGGCTATCAGCGTCCTGTATCGGCCGAGACAGGCAGGATGAGAGCTACCACTAGTCCATCCCACCCACCGCTAACGGGTCACATCACACGCCCGTGTCGCTCGTGTGTCCACTCATTTCGGACCTGACCCACTTCAACCACCCTTGCTACACCGCCATCATCCTCAACATCATTATCCTCTCTGCCACAGCCAACACAGCCTGACACCCAGCAATCTGAGCTATGCAGCTAATTAAAGCCTTCATGCACAATCAGAGGCAGAGGCCATTTCACTGACATCGTCACCGACAGCAGATTGATGCTCAGTGAGATCACACAAATGAGGGCGGCGGGGTGTTTATGAGAAACAGATCATTGTAATGAAGAAAACTTCTCTGACAAACTTCTAAAGGGAGAATGTCAAAGGGTTTTGGACAAGATGGTCGACAGTGGCCATCGCTGACAGTTAATCTCTCTGATGTTTAACCTAGGGATGAGAGGATGAAATATATAGGATGAGAAGCAAGAATACATGTTTGCTATGTAAAAAAGAAGTAAACCAAAGAAGATGCTATTAATTTTTGCTATTTGGGGTTTTTTCACTTATAAATAAACATGATTCTGTTGATTCTGTGACAAGACAAAGACAATTAGGTAAAACACCATAAAGGTGAAGAATGAAGAAAGCGTGCATGTCAAATCAAGTGAAGTCATCCTCCATCTCGTTGGCGAGTGACACGTTTGCCAGACGTCCTGGCTGAACGAGGTCCGAGTGGCATGCAGACTTCCTCAGCACACATGGTGGCATGCTGCGCCACATTCACCCCTCGCCAGCGCCCACCACGGATCCATTTAGAGGCCTTTTTCCTGGAAGGTTCCACCTCACTTCGCCCAGGGGACAAATGCGAAGCGTTACAGTCAGACCGGCTTTGTTACAAACACTATCCTCTCACTGCTAGCACGCCGGCTGGGCCCTGCTGATAGCTAGTGCCCCTGCCAAGGTGGGCCCAAACACAGACACATACACACTAACACACACCTACTCAGAGTGCAACAAAATCCTCCACACAAGGACTGAATGGAGATGTGCAGGAGGAAGCCAAGTACATGTCGACCCTAACAAGAACACGGCTTTTAAAACTGAGGATGATATAATAGCCAAATGTAATTTAAATTAAACCGGAAATGATTTTGAACAAATGAGCATGATTCATGTTTTGATTTCTTAAAAACATGCAGGTACTCAAACAGATCCGGTGCATCATTTCTTTCAATACTGTAAAGGTTTACAGGGTTTTAATGAGGTTTAAGGTCTTTAAGTACAAATATTTCCAAGTTAACTCAATAAAAGGCAAAATGATAACAATGCAGGTCTACAAACACTTTATATTTAAGTGGGTTTCAGTTGAACAGCAACATCACAACATCACATGAAAAATATAACTTTTTTTCATCATCAACGAACCTCAAACCACAAATATTTAAAGTTTCCCAGGACTGGCAGGAGAGAAATTGTTGCAAAAGAATCATACACCTTCAAATGCCGAATACAACACAGTAAAACAATACATTAGATAAACAGCTGCTACTAGAATCATCCAAACATTTCTGGAGCTACTCTGTGGCCTCCACTTTGTGCAAGTTGTTCAACTTGTTGTTTACCAATTACCTCTGAGACTTTCTACTAGTGAGGTCTCTACTCTGCATCCTTTACATTTACATTTTATGTACTTGTTACTTTGGCAGATAGTGTTTCTCCTTCCTCGAGCCAATCTTCATTTTTACTTGAAAAAGGACAGTGTTTCTGAGCTCGAAAGGCTTTAGAAGGTGATTTGGATGTTGGGTGTCGGAGATCGGTGGTAATCAGTAGGTTTTTTAAGAAAAAAAACGAACAACAACAACAAAAAAATAGAGAACACCCACACAAGTTCACATGGCTCTCCGCTCCCCCCTGCCTTCCTGTGCAAATTTGGACATGACTACAAGTGAGAAAAGCCGAGGGGGGTCTGGCTTCACGGCAGAGATGGAAGATACCACGAGTGTGTGTTTTTGTGCATGTGAGTGTGTGTGAGAGAGAAAAAGACCCTTGCTCACACATACACATGCACCTCAACCACACAGAACATGCAGTCCCTGTAACATGAAATTCCAAGTAGATTTTAATATGCACAGTTGCACAAATGGCATGACTCGGAAAGCCTCCAAACCTCTCGTTCTGAGGTGAAAAAACCTCCTGTAAGTACTTGAACAATGGCATTTTGCTGGTTTAACATACCAGTTATGATTGAATAATACGTTCTCGTGAGTCTTTGATCTCGAAAAAGCAAGGCAAACCTAAATTTTGTACAGATTAAGGGTTGTTCAAAGCCGCAAAAAGACGGCACTTTCTTTTTTTCATCCCCCTCTTTCCCTCCACCTTTTAAGTCGCCTGAGTGGAGAATCATTACACTTCAAAAGTACTGGTCCTCGCTGTAAAAGCCAATCATTAAATAAAAACTCAGGGAAGAAATACACCTAATTACCGGCAGACAAATGCACATAATTCTCCCATTTCTTTCCCCCCTCCTGTAAAGCTCAGAAATGCTTAAAAATGCATGTAGTCAACTGTTTGGGGGATTAAAACGTACAACAGCTGAAGCACTTTTCACTTTACATGTTGAGGTTTCACCAGCTTGAAGAGCGAAAAAAAAAAAATTTGACAAAAACTAATTCCGAGGAGGACAGGAGTTGCAGTCAGGCGCGTGGAGGCATTTGAAAAAGTGGCACAACTCGAGCCTTTGCAAGATGTTGAAACTCACTATAGTGCAGTATGGACGACTTGTCTCCTCATGCATATATGAACTAGCATGTCATTATGGGTACATGCTGTCATGGAAAACTGCAACAATAAGGTTCACAGACATGAGGTAGGCCCTAGAAGTGGCCTGATACTTCCATTAACAATCTCTTCCCCTCAGAAAATATACTCATGACTACCTCTAAGTGAGAGATGAGTAATGAACCCACACCTGACAGTTTTCCTTTCTACACTTCACAACTTCACTCTCACTGCTCTTAACTGTCATTTTCTGCCACAGCAGCTGTTTTGTCTGAGGAGTTCTGCAAATAACTCAATGGTACATACTCAGGAACCAAATGTTAAAGTTAGAAACTAGCTTTAGGTAACAGCGTTAAGTATTAAGATGCTGAAGAGCAAGATATTCCTATCAACAGAAGTAAGATTGAGTGAAACTTACGTTCATTGTGTGCTAATGATTGCTAATTTCCCTCCCAGGTGCTGGTTCCATGTGAATTCCTTACAGATTTTACTCACCTGTATAACTATTTAATTAAATGTTGCCCAAACATGTCCTAGATTTTTTGAAAAAACACTCTCTGCATATGAAATTATTGATTTTATCTATGTACCAATAACCTCTGAACTCCTAAAAGTTCGCTTAACCCATTACTCCTGTCCCACATGTTCATTTTCTTAAGATATTAGGCAATTTAATTACAGTTAAGAGCATTAAGGAGCAATTTTAAGTATAATTTGCAGTTCATGAACTGTTTTTGAAAATTACTCTTAATATAATTAACTTCTGTCATTAGGCCTAATCCCTGCAGGCTACAGAGGGAATGCTTCCTTTAAGAAATTACATACATGTAACGCTGCATTCATTCCTTTTCAACAGGAAGGTTGAACTGCAAAGGTTTGCTTCCTCAATGGAGTAATTATCTATTTCCAGTGAGAGAGTACAAAACAGTGCTAAGTCCATTAACGGCTGGGAGTCTCTCTAGCATGAATAATCATAAACCAACCAAAAAATAAATTGCCCTGTTCAGAAGACAAAAATACACAGAGAGAAAGGACACATTTGAAGTTCATTTGTTTGAGAATTTAGAAAAAAAATGCCAAAAAAAGGAGGGCAAAGGGCAAGAAATCATGGATTTTTTATGACCACATTAACCCTGCATTGAATTGCACTGTCTGTTCATCCTCTGGTGAAGTATACCGCTTAATTAGAGCAGATATTTCCTTGTCGAAAATAGTGGGGGCCAACATCTAATTAAATCAAGAGGACAGTGGCGTATTAGTGATGGGAACGCCCAGGCAGCCATCCACCATCGGCCATGATGCCTTCATAAAAAATGCATGCAAGCTCCCCTAGAAAAAAAGCTTTAATTTACTAAAAAAAAAAAAAAAAAAGGGAGAGAAAGAGGTTGAAAATTCATTCAGAGCTGAGGGTCTCGGTGGGGTGAGCCTCGCACCTTGACGTATAAGTGATGGTTTGCTTAACGTCTCCACTGATGAGGTTAAGGACATGTCACTTTGTGTTTGGGCGAGCTTTAATCAGGCTCCAGTCGACCCTCTGGCACGAGCCAAGGCTTCGCAGTAACTGACCGGTGATTTAGAATGATATGATTACACCTACACCGGCATGCTGCACAGCAGTCTGAATTAGCACCCCCCCCTCCTTAGAAAATGTGTAATGAGCGATGTTCCCTGCGCCCAGCTGGGGCCCCGTGGATTCAGCCATGAGCTGGCATCCTAATCAGCCGTCAGCCAAAAAAGCTGCTGTTGCCGGCGCATTAGAATCTGTGTTTGTGCATATCAAAAGATTTCCACAAACGCACTGGCAAAACATATAATCACTTACCCCTCAGAGGGAAGAAGGAGGAAGTTGGCTGAACGATGGACAGACTGACAGAGATCATTTCCTTTGAGTGTTGAACGAAATCAGTTGTTGCGAGGCCGGCTAATATTGTAGTATACAATTGTAGGATTGAGTGCTTGTCTGTGTCAGGAGTTAAACAGGAGAAAAGTCACACTCAAAACAACAAAAGCACTGAAATTAAGAGAGTAACATTGAAACCATGAAGTTTAGGCTGTGAAAATACCAACAAGCTAGAGTACAGTATCACAGGAGCTCCAGATGCAGGTTTCACAGAACATTTGCTCCTTACCTGTTGTCTTTTCTCTGTGTGTTTATGAATGCATTTGCCTTGTGTCAGTGTGTGTGTAAGTCTCAGTTTGATCTGGCTGGGACTTAATGTCTCAACATTGTTCCTCTGGTTCCTTGTCCAGCTCCTCCAATAAATTAGTGTCATTCAACTTCGAACATCCAGAGTCAAATCTAGAGAAAGACAGACAGCCAGACTAAAGGAGGAATTCACACACAAAAACATTTTCACGCAGCCAAAGCTAAAGTAAATATTAATAAGTATATAATAATTCTGGCATGGTAAGAAACACACAGTTTCACATCAAATGTTACTCTTCTATTACATTCTGGCCTTCAACAGGTTAAAACAGACGTGTTGTAGCCTCTTGCCATTGATGTAAACCAGGCAAATGTTTGCTGTGGGCTACATCATGACCACTGAGGCTACAAACTCAAAGTGGAAACAAATGCTAACCATATCTAGACTAATTGTGATTCTTTGTACTCAGTGTTAGTGTCTCCCACTAGGTTCAGTAACAAGGATGTCAGCAGATGTGTCCCCCAGTGATCATGTTGTCAGACTGGACTAGAAACAAACTGTACTCATTCAGATGATCTATTGCTAAAAAGTGTCAGCCAGCAGGGGACTCATCAACAGGAACATCCCAGTGCATTTTTGAACTGACCCCTTTCTGTGCTTTGCTTTGTTTGTAACATTTCTATGCTACCTTCCGTTCAGCCATTTTAAAACAATATAATGAGGTTTTATTTGAGTAGATTTTCACAGCAGCAGAGTAGCTGTTTCTCTATTTATGTCCCTTTCACAAATCTCTGCAGGAGCCTGGTTTACCACTGCCATACCATAACTCTGCTGTGCCAAACCTGGTGTTTCGGTGGGAGCAAGCGCACAAAACCATAAATGCAAATTAATAAAATTCCACACAGGGGTCTTTGCAGAGCTGTCCAACATCACCACAGTGCGCCGAACCCCCTCCGCTGGTGGGAGCATTGTTGTCTTTGTGACGCTCTGCAGCTGCTGTATTCACTGGAAGAGGCAGAGATGGCACTCTGTCCCCTCAGACTTGCATTGTCACCTCCAGTTCACACAGTCTTCAATTCATCAAAAATGTTGTATAATGTGTAATATTTTAAAAGTTCTATATTGTTATGTAGTTTTACAATTAGCGTTTTTTATGACCTTATATGATTGCTTTGCTTCCCTTGTACCTTTCCTACTTTCTGCTAACTGCTGTTTATTTGTATTTGTCTCTGGAAGGAATTTTGGATCCGTCTTGAAAAATCCCATAAAAATAGAGAGTTGCTGTCAGGGGTGGCTCATACTGAAGAAAACACTGATATTCTTATGTCCAGGGAATATGTGCTGTGTACATAATAATGTGAGGCAAAGCAATGAGAGGCAAAAAAAACAGGACAGGGTCCAAAAGTAATACAGTAACATCCCCACATTAGGCAAGGATGAGTTTTTATCGTCATCTTCTTCTTCTTCCTCTCCCTTTTTTTTTTCTTCCTCTGTAGCACCGCTGGCACCGATCTGCACCACCTGCTCTGGGGCTCTTTTCGTTCCGGCCAGAATGAACAGCTGGCTGCTCTTCTGACGCTCTGATTGGCTAATCCCTGCTGGTCACTTGCGCTTTTCCTCCCTGCATGTCATTGAACTTTCTCTCACTGAGTGCCAGGTCCGAGGAGTGCTCTCCGTCCTCTCTCGTCTTTGCCCAGGCCTGTCCTTCATGTGCCCTGCGAACGGTCCGGGTGGCATATGGGGATATGTAAATAATTTAATGAGGTCAAAAGTGTGAGAGTCTCCTCTACTTTCCTCTCATCCAAAGCCTCTTTGCATGGAAGCAATATATAAATAAAGAATGTTCTGACTAGCAATATCAGGTCCGGTGCTGACTTCTGTTAACCATGGTCTCAAAACTGGCTTGTCCCAGAATACAACTCACAGCACTGCCACAGGTGATTTATTTATGCACAGCAGCACCTGTGTTTAGGGTTAGGAACAGTTGTCTGTACCTTAACTAGTTTGGCACCATGACTCTGACTGACTGCATCTGCAAACTAGAAACTGCACAGAAGTGCTAAGCAAATAAATGTTCATCAAATTATTTTAAATGGGAGGGACAAATAGCTACATCTACAGCTGTGAAACATCTGGCTAGAATGAGTCTCAAAAATGCCATTTCTAATAAGTTCTTACTGATTCCCAGTGAAACCAAAAAAGCTGTTCACACCAAAATGCACTGTGTGTATGAGGCCTAACAAATGTATTAGTATTTTAAATCCTAGATAATTTACAGCTTTATTTAATACTCTGTCTTTTAAGGTGCATATCTGCACCCATGGATTGAACAGATCATTTCTTCATGGTGCTACAAGTGATCACAAGCCATGTTCTGCTTTAAATGCACTGTGGGTCTCACTGAGCACATCACACTAAAACTCACCAGCGATGAAAATAAAGTAAAAAGACAAAATCTATCAGAATAAATGACAAACTGATTGTTCACTTACTGCTTTTTTCCAAAACTTTCTGTTGCATTTGAAGGCCTTTCCCAGCAGCTAGTGTAGGTAGCTCAGTTGTTGTCACATGACCTAAATATGGAGCTTAGGTCATGTGACAACAAGCAGGCTCATATGTTTCCATGACGACAGAGCAAACCCCATCTGATGAAAAAAACCATAAGAAGCATTCAGGGTGCTGGAAAGGTCATAATTTTGTCAAGTGACGCACAGATTGGACCTGGAGTCAAGTGATGACATGAACTCTGGATGCTCCAGGATCAGCACACTGGCTGGATATATTTCTTCAAATAATGTTTTGTTTCTTTTTTGATTTTTTGCTCCTAGAATTCTCTTGGCTAGTGAGGGTAATGTCAAAAAAGACCATCTGATATGTACCTGGCAGCTCCTAGTTTTTGATGCTGGTGACAGCTTATGAAGATCCAACTAATAAAAGTTCAAAATGCAGAAGGAACTAACTGCTGTAACGTCAGTTTCCAGAAGTCCTCTCAGGCAATGATCTGATCCATCCAAATTATTGTTTTGTAAATTTTAGATTTTTGTTTTGGACTGCTTATAGGATGATTTAAGCAAATGTGAAAAGACTAATAGGAGAAGATCTTAAGCTGTAATCCTGCTAGGTTCATTTGCTGTACACAGTCCAGTGTTTGATTGGATTGGTTGTAATCACTTGTGAACTGCATCTTCTCTTCCTCATATGCAAAGCATTATATTTCAGGGACTGATGTGTTCTGCAGCGCAGCTCAGACTGACTTCAACATGGAAAAAATACTCTACAAATCCTCAGTTGCAACCAAACCTCAAACCTATTTTCATTCACTGGCCTCCGACGTGTTCTGTCATGCTCTATCGGTCTTATTTTGTGCATTAAAGCATGATCTTTTTTTCCCTTACGTCTTCACTTTAGTTGCTGATGTTCCATGCTCTGCTTCTCTTTTTCCATATTGTAACCCGTCCTGTTTCATACAGCACATTCATGTGCTGTTTTTAGCTATGTATACATATAGTTGACTTGACAACCAAGATCCAATGCTCTTTAACGACAAAAACTATGTGACGAATGAACTTTTTGGACTCAAAAATGATGATAAATGCAGGTACAGGAGTGAGACTGAAGAAGAAGATGAATAAAACATGAAAGAGGTGTGTTTTCAATGCAAATGAGTTGATTTTACTACTAAGTGTATGTGGAGGCAGCAGAGTAGCCCGAGGCAAAATGTACACTTAGCTTTGGTCTGTACAAGGCCCAGAAGTGAATCATCAGAGCTCAGCTGTCCAAAATACACCACCAATCTGGCCCAGGCATATGGTTGCATGACACTCATATGAATTACTACTACATGCTTGTGTTGTTGTTTTTCCTCCCTTTTAGATGTTCTATGATTCGCAACACCGTTTCACATCAGAGCTAATCAAAATCACAGCTGAGAACAGAGACAGAACAGGTCTGTGTTTTCAACTTTTTAACAGAGGAAAAAGGTTTGTTCTGATCTGTTGGACGATTAAATGTTAATAGTCGGTTTGCGCAAAGATTAACAAAATTGCCTTTTTTTTGTACAAGGACTCACTAGATACAAGTAAAGATACAAAATGATTAAAGATCTGTTAAATAAGAGCTGGTTTTAATCTATAAATGAACACTTACACACATTGCTCACACTGCAGGAGTTACCAGATTGGCGGAGTGAAGCAATACTTGTCAAAACCTATTTATGCAAAAATAGAATTCAATATAGAAAAATCAATTCAGGGGTGTCATCATGCAGTTTGGTTGGAATTAAAAGCCGTCCTCCTCCAAACCCAGGCTAATAGTGTGAGACAGTATTGATCAGTAAATGTATGACTAGATTGGATCAACGTCAACATGACCCAGTATTCAAAGAATGACAACTATAATTCATACAGACAACAGAGAACAAAATAACACAACATCTACCTTATCACAAACTGAAACATTTTGATGTAGTGAAGGCTTTTATAAATAAATGACATTTCATCAACATAAAAACTAATATTGCCTTTTTACTTTTATCTATATTTTTCCCTTTACATGAGCAAATACAGGTCATTTCCCTCACTGCCTTCTCTTATCTCTGTTTCCTAATTCAGCAATTCCTCTGCCTGCATTACTCTAGGGTTGCAGAAATATTTCATCACATCCATATCTTGAACTTTGACCTTCCGATTAGATGCTTGTGAAGTTTGAAACCGGTGAATTCAAGCTTTTATGCTAGTCTAATAGATGTAAAATGTAAAAGCAGAGGAAGTTTGAAATTTCTCTCTTAATGATAGTCATATACTCCTGAGGATTCCTTCATTTTTCGCATGTGTAATTGTCCAGGCAGTTCACAGTACATTATCAAATTCATCAGCTAATCATTTAAGACCCCCTCTTTTATCTGTGAGATGGTCTGCGAATGATCCGATGGCACCTTGATCGATAGGAAAATTGGAATATGCAAAGCGTGTTCTGATGTTTGGCATTGCTCAACCTTTGCCGCTTTCATCTCGGCCTTTTGATGTTGCTTTTAATCTGCATAACGCAGTGTGAGTGGCTGATGGAGTTGAGCGTCTCCTTCAGCGGAGAACTCCGCTGCTGGAGTCCACCTGTCAGGGCTGAGTAAAGTTTCAAAATGAGATTTCAGTAAGAAAAGTGTTGTTAATGATTGAAGAAATGAATAGATCCCTGTGTCATACACTGAGAATGCAAAAGGGCTGAAATATTCCTTTGGTTGCAACTAACAGCTATCATTATTGTTTAATCTGTTATGTTTATTTTGCTTTATCACTATTCATTTACTTCATAAAATGTGAGAAATCTGTGAAAAGTGCAATATAAGGTGATGTAAGTCAGGTTTTGACTGATCAACAACCCAAAACCCTTCATTATTCACTTTAACTGTTCTGCAGCAAATCCTCACATTAATATTGTTAATATTTGTCATTTTTTGCTTTTTAAATTACTGATACAAGTATTAAAAATAACCTATCAAATTGCAGCATTCATTCCCACAGTGACACGCATATGAACTCAACTCAATAAAATCTTCTATTCAAAGCCACATGATGCCATAATGTTTCCAAAGCAGCCACAACAAAAAATTTGAAAATTATATTTTTATATGAAGCAATTAATGTTTAAAACCTCTTAAATGCTGTTTCTCTTTTTCTTGCCTTCATGAATATTTAAAGGCTAATTCTGATATTATAATCTATTTTCTTCTGAACAATAAAGCCAATGAAAAGTCTAACATGCAAATCTCACAAATACATAGTTTTACATAAAGTATTATTTTTAAAACCTACGGCCAATTCATTTTGTTTGTTTTGGTCATTTAATGTGATTTGCTGACTTTAAAACAAATATAAAATATCCTTTAAATATGTGTGTCAGAGTGTCTGACAAATACAGGTGGAAAAATGTGGAATACATCTAAATAATGTAAATGAGACATAATAAGCAGCAGAGACGGGGTCAATTCACTTTGATCCATTTGAAAATGTGAATTTAAACTGTATGTAATTAACATAATAATTTGAAGCAGGGACTTCGTCTTTCTGCATAAACGGGATATGAGAAGAGAAAAATGTCCAGTTTCTCTCATTCTGGAGAAAATTTAAAGTGACTTTGCCAAGTAAACCTCACAGTTTGTTCTCTGTGAATAAACATGAAGCGCTGAAGGTTTGATACTCTGTAATTTGGCTACTTTTATTCGAGCAGGGTCATTTTCAAGAGAAATTACAAATTAAGAATTCAATAATACTTTTACAAAGACATTTCAGGAAAGATTCTTCTTCAGTCATGATATCATACATAGTATTTAACAGTCCCTCTTCATTTTTTTAGCTTAAAAAAAGAAACAAAGATGAAGAAAGTGGAATTTTTCAGTCGAAAATACAGTGTTTTCACAATTGTATAAAAGTTCCCAAATTTGGAATTTTCCAGTAACTGGAAAATAAAGGAAATAAAATAAGATTAAACTTCGCATTTCACAATGTTTCAAAACACAATAAATGTTCTCTTTACGTAAAATTTGCCCCTATGATTGACACCATGTTCCTTTTTACTAAAATATATCTATATATTGAAGAACTATAGTACTGTACACAACAGTATGAAATAAATAAAATTAGGAAATATAAAATGGGCCACATAAATAATGTTTTTCCAACCTACAAATAAAATGAATGCAATTGGTTGTTTAAAAAAAATGGTTTGGTGTAATACTGACAAAGTAAAAAGACAAGAAACTGAGCAAACATTGCACAACATAATGTAAACTAAGGAACTGCTGCCTATAAGTCTTAATACTGACACAGGTGCTTCAAAGAACAACGGTGAACCATTTTATAATACTGAAGCTGGTGAAAAAAGTAACCTTCCTTTTACACAATACGAGGGTGGCACTTGCAGAAAACACACAGGTTAAAAGGTTTGCATATAAGGCTTCTTTTTTCTTATCAAAAACACCTTACAAAGGCTTTGTCCTTCATTTTTCCCCTCACACCATTTCCCCCATCCATAAACTGTATTTTCCCTTAAAATGATGGTCTCTTTAAAACGTCATCGTCTTAAAAAACCTAGGCTCCTTCATGCCGTCTTCTGTTTAAATTCCTTCATCTGAAGTTGATTCAAGAGGCCTAAAACAGTGTGGCTGGAGATGTCTGTGTCCGGGCAACATGGCAAAACTAAAGACAACACTGTAGGTAGGTAGGTGATAACAAAGGTAATATCGAAGGACTGTAGTGCAGACACTACTGCTCTTTTTCCAACACTGTATAAATATATACATAGGCAATACTTTTTATTATTTTTGTTCATGACTATAGAAGCGGAGTGCAATTTGTACAAGTCACTAGTTGTGCTATAAATACTATGGAACACAGGGGGTTTTATTTAAGGAGGTTAGCACCACACATATTTTTAGGCCTTAGTACTGTACATTTTTTGAAATGTATTCATTTATTAATTGTTCGGTTTGCATAATGCAGCTTATTTCACAAACCCATGCCTCCCTTCTCTTAACGCCTCCTTCAGATTGATTTTTGAGTCCATGTCTTGTTCGGCAGACATTGTTCCCCCTAGAGGAGTCTGTCAAAGAAAGCTTCCCGGAAGCTTCAGGCACGTGCACGTACAGCTTAAAACACGGTGTTTTAAACCGAGTAGGTATGAATACTGAACTGAAAGAGAGAAACTTAAAACGTTTAAGATGGGAAGCTTGTCACCGATTACATGCCATCCTCCATCGTGTCCTCATGATCCGATTTGGTTTCCGTTTTGCCGTCCAGCGAGCTATCGTCCATCGAGTGCTCTCCATTCTCCTCCTCGTCCCTCAACGTGTCGGGGTCGGTGTCCATGCTCTTGCTTTCCTCCTCCTCCTCCTCAAACTCGTCGTCCCTTCGTCCAATCTTCGCATACGTTCCATCCACTTCCTTCCGTCCTTCTCTGATCCCTCCATTCACGGCATCATGCCTCAGGATGGCATCACGCTCCGTCAACTCCGGATAGCCCTGAGGAGTCATGCCCTGCAAGTATGCCCGGCTCATCAGCAGCTCTGTGGGCTCCAGGTGGCCCTTCTCACGGGCTTCCCTCTCAGCTGCTTCCCGCTCCTCTGCCTCCCGCTTGCAGTAGGAGTAGCGGTGGTTCATATGCTGAGAGTAGGAGCCTGAGTGGGAGAACCTCTTCCCACACTTGTCACACTGGTAAGGCTTCTCCCCCGAGTGCAGTCTAGAGTGCTCAATGAGATGGTGTTTGTGTTTGAAGGCTTTCTTGCAGATCTGGCATTGGTGCGGCCTCTTGCCTGCAGAGACACAAAACACAGAACGGGGACGTGAGTCGCCTGCTTCGCTCGTCCTGCTGCTACAACAAATCACACACAAGTCAGACGAAAGCAAAATGTTTAGGAAAAACTCTGATGAATTGGATGATATGGAGTAAAATGACATCACGGAGTATTATATGCAACTTTGACTTACGACTTGGGGCTATTTGTTTATTCAAATTGCGAGCACAATGTGAAAGTGCGCTCGCATTCATGGGCCTACATTATGGAAATTCCCTCCCGTGGTTAAAGCATGGAAAAACTCAACCACAACTACTTATTTTGGGTCTGAGTGCCACACTGATGAATGCAAGAAAAATAAACTACTGCAAAGCAAACAAACAGAGAAGGCGCGACAAAGGAATAAACAAATCCGAGATGGGTTAGACGAAAAGGGGGAGGCTCCGAGGGGTTGCCCTGCTTATCTCTGAACACAATTCAAGTTCATGGTGACGCCTGGCTCTCCATTATGTTTTGGGCTGGGCTCCTGCGTCTACCAAATGTGACGGGACGCTTCGGATGCCAAGGCAGAAATGAGAAACCCAAGCTGGCCACAAGGACAGGGTGAGATAGTTTTATGGCACGGGGCTATAAACTGTCTGGCTAAGTAAATGTCCTCTAGCTTATAATGTGGCCGCACGGCTGCGGTGATACTTACGGTTTATTCCAAAACACTTACTGCTCAATAACCTAAACTTTTTCATTTGCGATTTTCTCTAAAATTCAAAGTTACCTGCTTTTAGTTTTTAAAAGCTTCCACCACTAATAAGTCTCCAAACCTCTAAATTTGGCTTCTTTTTCTCATTCACTGCTGCTCACCACGTGTGGAAATATGGCCGCCTGCCTTCCACAAATCACATGACTCCCCTCTGACACTTGTCTCCATCAGCCAACAGGCTTTTAAACAGCACTTCTGTCCAACATCTGGCAGGTTCAACTTCATTTCACTGCACTTCTGAGCCGCTCAATATTGGTAGAAACAACACACAGCAGCACAAACATGAAAGTGTTGAGCAAGATGCAGAAAAGTTCTGGAGATAACACAGCCTTTTTTAAAGAGTTCACCACACTGTTCAGTTGGTGCGCCCTCCCTCCCTTTTATGTCCGACCAGATAACATGAAGGCTGCACAGAGCACTGAGCGCTCTGCTACAGATAGTAGATAAAATAAATGATGCAACCTAGTGAAAGAGGATGTCTGTATAATAACTATAATGAAAGACTTGTTATCAGTGCTCTGAAGCTTCTGAGCGCTACTCTACTGATGTGATCTATCGCCAATAATGGGGCCAATAACGGCATTAGAGGCCTTTAGCTGGCTTTATGTATCTAGGTGAATTGATATTGTCTTTCAAGATAGCAAAATGGTTTATAAAGCATGATATGGCTGAAAAATAAAGAGTATAATAAATTATAAACACAGTTAAGGTCTCCCTCTGTTCTCCTAACTGCATTAATTACAGATTACACTTTTCCAAAAGAGCAACTATATGTTTTTATATCAAATTTCTTAATATTTTACAAAAGAACACACAAAGCTTTGAACATATCACAAGTTTATAAGGTGAAACGTGTAAATTGAAATCTACTCATTCGCTGGCATCTCAACCCCTGTCAATGAAGAAGCAAGTTAGGTGTCGGTTTACATATACAACTTAAGGGTTCAACAGAGAAAGAAAGGAAGAGAAAAGGGAGTAACAAAAAATATATATAAATATATATATATTCATACTGATAGGATTTGGCAACACAAACATTTAAAACATAAAAAAAGCATGGGGTTTAAAATAAGGGTCTAGAACAGTATATACCTGTGTGTTCATATTTGTGTCTTAGAAGGGAACTGCTCTTCTGGAATGTTTTGTCGCACAAGTCACACGCGTACATACCACTTTCAGTCTTCTTAATCTTCTTCCGCGACAGACAGGAGTCGGGGTCTGTCATGTCATCCAGCCCTGACATGTAATCTGGTGTACCGTCAAGCAGGTCCCCCTTTAAATACAGAAACAAAAAAGGGAAAAAAACACAATGGTAATGAATTTGGTGCATGATAAAGGGTTGTATTGTATTATATATTTGTAAAAATTGCAGTTAGCATAAGTAGCTAAATTAACACAGCTAAAGCATAAACACTTATGCCTTAGGCCTTGGGACATAAAGTGTAAAAGTTAACATAGATGACACACAAGTTTCATTTCACATTTTTATTAGTTTTTTTCCACTTTTAGATTTACTTTTTGCTTTTATAGCTTGATGTTGCAGCTAATGCTTCAAATTTTTTGTAAAATTTAAAGATGTAAAATTCTTTAAAATTTCTGTATATTTCTTATTTAGTTTAAAAAATAATATGTCTTAATGTGACTGCTCATTTGTAGCTACACTGAACTATAATATATGTGTTCACAAGCTACTGCTAAACATGTAGCATCTGTTAATATGAGAGCAGCAAAAACAATAAATTTAATGTCACAAACCTTAAAAAATTATATGATATGTAAGTGCACAAATATTGTGCTACATATTCTCATGGATTTTTGATTTCCAGTACATATCAGCGTTGATTTCTTATAAAACTTTCAGCATGAAGTAATATCACCCATCTATAACTGACATGCTCCCATTATGAAACTCAGCTTTAATAGTGTATTCAGTGTGGTCTAATTTTGTACACGGATGTTAATTCTGCACATTCCTTTAAAATTCTCTTTTATGATGAAGATTAGTCTTAAACACGAATTGATGGAGAACAATATTACAACATTAGAGGAGCCATTCTTGAAATTGCAAACTCATATAATGATTAAAATCAGAAGGTGCACCTTAATGGCCAATATTGAGCCACCAAAGCTTTCTTTAATGAATATGTGTGTGATAATGTGAAGACAGCTTTGCACTGTGTTTTAAGAAGGGACCACTATCACTCTGCAATCAATTTGAACTAAACGCCTGTAGCTGTATTTTTAAAATCTAATTTAATAACTTAGAATAGGAAACATTATTAATACTTTTTTTCATCAAAATGGTTCCCTCTATGTTAAACAGCCCTCAGCACTCACTGGTAATGAACATGGAGACTGTGCATTATTAATCCACATGTAGAAGCTCATTTTGGATGTGGCTGTCTTTAAAATGCGGCAAAGTTGCAATGGGAAATTTCAGAGAAGTGCACAGCTTGAGGGCTCACCTTTGTCATTTTTACAAAGGCCTTTCACCCATATTTAATAACAAAATACTGTATCTGAGTGCAGGCCAACACTAGAAGAGGTCTGGAGTCAGGAGCTATAATATATTCCACACATAACAGCGGGTAAAATTTACAGTGAAGAGTGGTAACAATTAGATCTGTTTTGAGATGAGATTTTAGTGCCAATATTGTCCCAGTTTTTTATTTGAACCTGATGTTGTGTGGTTGTTTGTGCCAGTGCTTTTTTATTCTTAAATTGGACCTGCAATCAATGAGTGCTGAAGGCTCTATAGCAAGATGAGGTAAAATAATAATAAAGAAAGTATAAAAAAAGTACAAGCAATTGAATCAAATCCTTGCACCAGCAAATATTTGGCATTTTTACTTGCTAAATGACTAACATTTATCAAAATTGTTTCATAACTGCATTTGAGCACTAAAAGTAAAAGTAAAATTGACTCACTCCTCCATCATTTATTCATATCAGTGTTTTTTATCATTATTAATCTACCATTCTAACACTGTAAAATGCTATATCCTATACGTCCTCTCTGACACCACTAATGATGCCTCACTTTCTCATGCCTTCAGGCCATGTCACAGCTGTTTATCTGCATTGTCTTTGCCAGTTCCATCTACCTCAGGTGAGCATGTCTCTCTCTTGACTCTGAAGTCAATTTTTAATTAGTACAGTAATGAGTTCAGATCATTTTAGGGAATCTGAGTGAGCCTGGGGCTTTCACAAAACCACAGGTGGCTTATTTACCTGGAAACCTGGTTTCCGCTGGTACTTTCTTCTTTGCTGGATCTCGGCAAAGGTAGCTGCCCCTGCTGCGTAAGTGTAGGCCATGTGTGGTAGGAAGCCCATTTGATCCATGCCCGGATAGGGCCTAAGACCTGGTATGCTGGCCTGCATTGGGGGCATGAATGTTGCAGGTGGAAAAGCGCTTTGAGGTGGAAGTGACGTGTATAGGGGTTTGGCAGCAAACGGGTTAATGCCGAAGATGGGGCTAGTGCTTTTTTCAAGGTTTCCATTGTTGGTAGAGCCTGAGAAATCCTTCTTGAGATATGCCAAGTTCAAAGGCTCTTCGAAGTGCTCTCGTGGAGAGGGGATGCTGTTATGGTCAATGGTAATGCTGTTGACTTTAGGTCTGCTTTTGACAGTCAGTGCATGCTTGGGTTCCTTCATGAGTCTTGGCAGAGAAAGGTCCAGCGGCTCAGCCTGCAGGTCTTCTGAAGTCAAGCTGTTTGGAGTGTAGGAGCTGCTGTGAGAGTTTTTGGAAGATGTGGAGGACAGATTTAGTGGCGAAGGAGTGTTGCTGCGAGAGTGGTCCAACTTTTCACCTGTGGGTTTGGCGTTGCCGTTGAACTGATGGTTTTTCAAATGTCTGAGTGAGTTGTCACAGTTGTTAACGTTGTTATGGAGCTCTGCTATGGAGGGGGATGTGATACGGTCAGTAGGCTTGATTAGAGACACAGGTGACCTAGCTGCCATTGAGTCTTTTGGTGGCGTGTGGTGGTTATTTGTTCCGACAACCATATCAGTGTTGTTCCTGTGCTCTAGTGGTGGGGTTCTGGTAGTGCCATACTGGTACATCTTTCGCTGTTCAAACCACTCCTTGACAAATTCCTGAGGAAGGCCGACTGCTATGGAAATCTTGAGCAGCTCCTCCGAGTTGGGTTCCATGTTCATGGCAAAATATGCCTTCAATACAGACATGTGGTCCCTATAAGGATTAAGAGGCCCAGTAAGTCCTTTCTCAGACAACATGGAGGAGGATAAGTGGGCATTCTTCTCCATGAATATCGCTGGTTTATTGGGCATCAAATTCTCACTGGGCTGCAGCACGGCTTTGATCTCCTCATTCATTTTACACAGGTAGCGTTCGTGCTGATGCAAAGGTATTGGCCCGGGGAAGGTTTCTTTGCAATATTGGCAAGCATAAGGTGTAAACATGTTCTCCTGCACCTTCTCATCCACACCTCCTTCAAGCATGTGGTTGGATTTCTCTCGTTTGATATTGCTAATCTGTCTCTTTGAGTCTGTTGTCAAGCTCTGGAGGCAGGCTTTGGCTTCGTTCACTTTTTCTAATGTGTAGTCGATGATGCTTTTGGTAGCGCCATTGTGATTGACAAGTGGAAGACCAACCTGAGTCCCCCCTGGTGATGTCAGTGCCTGTTTCTGCTCTTCAACTTGGGACCCCAGATCCTTCATGTAGGCCTTAAGCTTGGAGAGCTCCTCTGGTTTGCAGTCCATTTTCTGCCTGCACACAGTGTTGTCCACGATCTGAAGAACCTTCTGTACCTCGCTCAAGTTGTTCCCCAGTGGCCCTGGGTAACCCAGGAGCTGTGACTCAAGCCCAACCATCCCAAGGTGCTGCAAGGGGCTCTGGGCGGTTGAGTTGTGGTGGATCCCCAGTGGGCTGTTTCCTCCCATGCCCCCATTCATAAACGGTCCAGGAGCACCGAATCCATGAGATGCCATCATCAGCTTGTAGTCATTGAAGTCCAGTGGCTCCGTCTTTATGTTCAGGTGGTTGTTGTGTTCAGCTAGGCCTAATGGTTTGCCGTTCTCCAGCTTCTGCCGCAGCTGGGTAATGGCGGTGTTGGTGGGCGAGGAAGAGGCTGAGGTGGGGGAGGAGCCATTCTTCATGTTGGTGCGCATTCTGCCATTGACGGCAATCAGGCCAATGCACTTCTTGCTGCTTATGTGGGAACTGTAGGAACCGGAGTGGGAGAAACGCTTCTTGCAGTTGGGGCACTCATATGGTTTTTCACCTAAAAGAAAAAAACATATATAAGAAGGTTGATATGAAAATTAGATGTTTGTATGAATGATATAGTCAAATCCAGAGGTTGTTTTTCAGTGTTCATTTCTATAATTATTGATAAAACATACTATGGATGTGCTAATTTACAAAATTATTATTTATATACTAAATTTATGGAAAGGTAATCTAGAGTGCTTTATAAAGAAAATTAATGTCTCGGTAGTTAAAATAGTCATTATGTACATTTATGTGCTGATGTCTTGTTGTACCCCTTCATACCAAAATGTTATTTTAGATTTTAACAAATAGTCAAAATCAAAAGGGAGAAAAATCTTCTTTCAGTAGCAATGACTCATTTAGTTATTCTGTTGATCAATGGAAATTGGCTGTTAAGTAAACTAATAAATGTAATGTAATTTCTGATATGTTTTACACATACAGATTAAATAGAATAATTCTTAGCACAGCAGAGTTCAGTGTAAATTAACAAGGACCAACAAAGAGGGTCCAAAACAAACTGAAAGTGATTTCTTCAGTTTCATGGTGTTCTTAAATCATGGTGATGAATATTCAAAGAGCAGGGCAGCATTCCTCTTGCTACTCACCGCTATGAATCCGGAGGTGTTCCTTCAGATGGTGCTTGTATTTGAAGGCCTTGCCACACTCGGTACATTTGAACTTGCGGTTGCCGGCCGCTTGGTTGAGCATTTGGTGCTGTGAGAGAGAGGAAAAGAGAGAGATTCATGTTGAAAAAAATGCACAAACATCGTGGGGTGAGAGTTCAGTAAATAATCACAATCAGTCGGCATGACAACAAGCAACAAGCCCAACAGCTCCAGTCGCCAATGAGGCATCTTGGCTTTCTATTCCCACCTCCGTTGAGCGACTACAGGCAGCGGTGGCGATAACAGAGAGAATCACATACCTTTTAATTTCCTGGCTTCTCTGCCAAAGGAGGCATGCCTTTAGAATTTGGCAGCCCAGAAAATAGAATAAATGAAACGAGTCCTTTTTATAGCGTTTCCCCTTCATTAGAACCAACAATCTGATCTACTTTTCATTAATTTGGGCCTAATCAGTCTAAAAGGTATTCAGAATCATCTGTAAGCTTCTTCAGCCTTCATACCTGTATTCAAGTCATTTGAAATACTCTTTGTACTTTTCCATAACATTTTCAAATGTTGCAGAGTAATTGGGACCTTTTGAAACCTCAAATGTCTTTTTAATAATCTTAGGATACAGAACAGAGTGTAGAAGAGCGGCCTTGATTTGCTGTTCAAAGGTAAACAACAGTTGCAATCCATCAAATTTGCAATTCAAACAAGGACTGTTCTCTAAAAAGAAAAAAAAAAAAAATCAAAATATAATACCAAGCAACAACAACAACACTGGGTGTGTAAACCTGGCTCATCGCTTATGAAACATTTAATTCCAAGTGGGAGGTGAGGATGTTAAATGGTTAGTAAATAATAATTTTTAAAAAAAGACATTTTATCTGAGCTCACTAGGAGGAAAAACACAGTGACTCCCTCCTTCCAATTCAGCCTTGACAAATGCCGGGGTGTGTGCCGACTCTACCCACATTCCTGGGGAGACAGATGGTGGCGCGCAGGACACTGGGAGGACTGGGAGGAATTGTTCAAACAGCCCCAACCTTCAAAGATCAAGCAGGGAGAGTCAGGGGCCCCGCCAAGTGCCAGAGAGGGACCCCACCGCTCGTATGTTGCTGAGTTGCATAAACAAACAGCAACAGCTGCTTCGGTGCCTCCTCCCCCACCTTCACCACCATCCTCTTACTTCCCCCCTGAGAACCCCTTCCCGGTAAAGTTTAGTCTCGCCACCACTGCTAATAAGACACAATTGCTCTGTGCTCTTAATTGTGAATGGCACCAGCAAAATGCTCCATCTCTCCTTCATGGCTCGTTGTCGGTGTGAACGCCACCAGTGCTGGTTGTGGGCGGGGACCTGTCTACATGTTTGCATATGTATAACCTCTAATTAGTCATATTTGGCTAATTGGTTAAGAGGAGGAGGATTATTAAGGCTTGTAAACATACAAGACAGTACAGCACAGCACATGTTTACCTATCAGAATATTATTTTTTATGTTAATCTGATTACTCCTGAGTCTTCCTGAGTTAGTTGTTAATTGCCAAATGTGTATTTGTACTCAAATACATGCTCATTTTAAACATGACAAAGAGAAATTGATATATATGTTTGTGCTTTGTCTTGGATAAACAGCTAGACCGCCACCTAGAGAAAATCTGCCTGCATTCATGTTAAAAAAAACAAAAAACAAAAAAAACAAAAAAATCAAAATGAGTGAGACATCACCTCGATTTCATCTTGGGGATTATCACTTACACAATCCAGCTAATTTACAAATCAAGATAACCAGCTTTGTGGAAGGACCTGCAGTGCCTGAATAGGATAGGAGTCTTTGGCCATTGGTTTGACTCTGGAGCGGAGCAGCAACAGCATTGTAATATGAGGATTGGGACAGAGGCTCACTCGGCCGACCCATCTGCTCGCGTTTACGCCCAGCTGGTAGATCAGGTGAAAGTGCTGGCTGCTGTCATTTGATCAAATCAGCCACAGTCTGAGCCTGTCATCCTTGCTTCAGAGAGCACAACACAACACCCACGACCTGGGACTGAACACCACAAAAGAATCAGAGTATATGATGTAATTTGTGATTGGCTCAACTATAGCACATCACAGCTTTTTCTAGTGAAAATCTATATCACAAAAGTAATACTAATTATTTTTCTCATTATTATAAAATGGTGCGTGAACAACAGACATGCATCTGTTTTTGACCTTCATCCTAAAGAATTTTTTTAATTAATTAATATTTTTTAAAATAATTTTTCAGTGCAATAACCTTTACCAAATGAGAATATCTGCATTAAAAAAGCAGTAACTCCACATAAAATTTCAGCCTATTTCTAAATCATAAAAGTAGACTTAGTAAAGGTTAATTTAAGGCCATTGATAAAACTGTTGCTTTTTTAAAATAAATTCCTTACTTATAATCATCTTTCGAAGCCCAAATACACACTCCATCTACTTTAAAATTTACTGCTCCAATTTTAGTTCACTGAGAAGTTATAATTATCCCCCAATGTGCAAAAACTCTGAAAGCGTGCAATTTTTTTTGCCACAATCTATCTCACCCCACATCTTCAACTTAAAGCTGACAAGCGAGTTAAACACCCGTGACTGCTGGATGTGTTTTCACCTCACAGGACTTTAAGGTGATTCATGCTAACTGCCAGCAGATTCACATTATATTTCAGACATATAGGATATAAATCGCTCGAGAAAATTCAAGTATACACAGATGTTTATGCAGTGCATGAAATTAGAAGTGGGTGGGGAGGTGTGTGGTTTGATGGAGTGCTACGACTGCAGGCTGCACCAGAAGAACATTAAAGGCCAAGAGTGAAGTGAAGTTAAGGAGCTGATAAAAATTTCCAAATTGGAAATTAACACAATCATTCGATCGTGAACACGAGACTGGAAAATCATATCAGGGAGGGCCATCAAAAAACCATTTAAGGCCTCAATTAAAGTTATTACCATTAAAGGATCTGCATCTTCAAAATGCCATGAAAAATTAATAATGATTGCCAATCAGAAAAAATGATCTCTCTTCTCTGAGGGATCAGAGCACATTAGAAATGAAATAGGGGACAGAAATGTGAGAAGAAAAAAAAAGCAAAGAGAAAGAGGGGACGAAGAAGAAAAAAATTAAAATCCCCCTCACCTGATCCCTCGCTGGCTTGTGTGTGGCCATATGCCTCTCAAGCTGAGTGCGGTAAGCAAACGTGTAGTTGCACAGGGGGCAGGCGAAGTTCTCCTCGTTCTTCTCATGGCGGTACTTGATGTGCTCCTTCAGTGATGTCAAACGCTTGTAGCCCCGGTCACAGTAGGGGCAGGTCAACAGTTGGGCAAAGGCATCTGGCGTTCCAGGTGGCAGGTCTGCACGGGAGACAGCGGGAGAAGTGGGGGAGGGGGGAGGAGGAAGGGGAAGAGAAAGCGGGCCAAAAGGTCAGCGAATCAATGGCAACTAACGGGCGGGCTGCCCAGAGTGGTATGGGAGTTATCTCTGCAATCTGCTCCACATGAGAGCCGCAGTGTCAGGCTGGCATCCGCTGCACTACGACCTCCTCCAGACTCCTCACACACATACTCACAAACAGTTGGTCAGTTTTACACTCTACTCTGTACTCTCTACTCTTGGCCATGGCGAAAAAAAAGACACGTGATACTGTACATACACAAACACACAGATTCATATTAAAAAAAAATCAAAATTCGTTGAATCATGTAACTCCCTACCTAATTGCTATAAACTCCCCTCACTATTTTATTCCTGCTGACACGTCCGTCATGTCTGAAGCATGAATCATGAGCCCATTCCAATTCAACCCCACCCGGGTTCTTTCCCTCCGGGAAGCTTCAGAGGTGCACTATCTGATTTCAAGCCCCTGCCCAGCTGTTGCTTAAGACTGTAGGTAAACACCAAGGCATCCGGTGAATCTGTGAGACCAACAGCTGCCCGTTCGTGTCAGCGGGAAGAGCAGCTACTCTGTCCAGACTCTTTTTCTTTCTTTCTTTCTTTCTTTTTTTTAAACCTTTGCTGGGACAAGGGAAGTTAGCTGAGCAAGCATATGCTGCTATTTAAACAATGATGTGAAAAGAACACAGCACTCTAATGCATGTGCTAGAAAATATTATAATCTACTATCTTAAAGGTATTATATTTAGTGTTTAATATTAGAAAATGATGCACGTAGCAGCTTTGGTTTTGACGTTAGACATGTGGTTATCAACTTGTCCTCGCCTCGGCACGCTTCCAAATTTAACTAGAATCTCCTAGTTTACATTTCCACCTGCGACCCCTCCCATTGATCTCTGGTAAGGTTCGTACCATTCTCCTCTGGACCAGTAGCCTCTGGTGTGCCCAGGCGAGACAGCTCCTCTGGGGCTTCGGGGTAGATGATGGCGGTGTCACCCCTCTGCAGGTACTCGGCAATGCTCACCACATGGCTGTCACCATCATCCAACTTTCGCTTGCCGAAGAAGTCCTCGAATTCTGAAGTGCAATCGACGCTCTTGACTGAAAGGGGGGGCAGAGATAGGAAGAGAGATGGTGAAGGAGGAGACCAATAGAGACAGAGTGGGGGTGGAATAAATTGGATTCATTTCTTCCCCAGAGAAATGTCTTACAGGAGGATATTGGGAACATCTTGGTGGAAATGCGATGAGGACAGCCACCCTAAAACATTACAGCCGTACTTTGGGGAGAATACATCTAAATTACTGGGTTTGCTTGTCACGCCATGGCAGCTAAAATAAGAATCGTAACTTAATCTGACCAAAAGTCAGATAAAAGCGTGCTACCATGTGCTGCTGAACAGCAATGCGTAAAGAAAACTTCACTGACCTAATTTACTCATGACATAAAACCTGATTTTGAGTTAAGGACTGGAAAAAAAAAGAAAACACATTCATACACAAAAACATTCGTACATAGACAAGCATGAGTTAAATAGCAGCAGAGCCACGTTTCTTTGTATCGACTTTCACATATAGGGTCAATCAAAAGACTGTGGCTTTTGTTGATTCTGTGTTGAACAGATTATTGGGGCCAAACCACAAACCGGTGCAGAAAAAGAAAAGAAAAAAAAGAGAAAAGGGGGAAGAAACAGACATGCTTTGCTATAGCTGAGCAGAATGTATCTTAAGCCAGCCAAAGTGCTGAGGCCACACAATGCGTTTTCTCAAATTATTTCCCAGTCCCTTCTCTTCAGGGAAACTCTTAAGCTGCAGTGTTGAGATAGCTGCCTCCAAAAACAAACCAGAGCTAAAAGAAATCAGCAGCCTTCATTAGTCAAGGGGATGGCTGACTTTCAATGCACATCCACACACACACACTGTTTACAACCTGAAGAGATTCTGGAGGCTGTTTGCCTATGTCGAACCAAAAACCAAGTGACGTCTTATCAGACTTCATCCCCTGTTAATTAGGCTTTTAGACTGTGAGCCAAGGTGAGGTTTACAGAGCGATTTGTTAGGCTGTGATGACTTTGCGGTCCAATTTGCGAAAGGTCAAGGTAGTAGATATTAGGTTGTCAAAAATGGCACCGAAATGTCATCGGTGCCAATGGATCACTTGTGATAACCGTGATTGCATAATTTACAGCATTCTCATTAGATGATTCCTTGTGTCTTTTGAAGCCTGTTAAGCTATTTGTGAGAATCTCTGTTAAGATTTAAGTGGTTTAAGTGGTTATTTAAAATAGGCTGATGATTAACCACGATGGAATCAGTGTCTGGACCTGAATCTAAAAACCTTCACACTAATCACATGTTTATTTTATATTTTTGTTTCAGTCAACTCAACATATCAAAGTTTTCTATCATTCAACTAAATTACGTGAACTTAGTTTTTGCATTTAGGTTTTTGTGCCTGTTTCTTTAAGGAGAAACAAGCGACTTTTCTGCCAGTGGTGGAGGAAATCACCTGGATCAAAGTGTGCTTTGGCACCAGGGATGCGATCACACTGCTCATGTCTTTAAATGAAATCATATGTGACTTAGTGGCAGGAGCTTCAACAGCGGTGCCACAGTATTGTTTCCAAAAGTCCTTTAAGCAGTCAAGATGGAAAACATTTGCTGTGTTTGAATTTTCAGAACAGAAAGAGAGAGAAAAGTGAAGAAGAAAACACAAAAATGAGCCGAAAGTAATAATAATTAAAACTGAAGGGAGGCTTTTTCAGGCAGGGCTGCGTGGCATTCTGTGGGGTGAGTTTGGTTTACCATAACAGCGTCCTAGGCCAATTGTCAGGGTGGCCAGGATGATATCATGCAAGGGAGGGGTGCAAATCAGCTCTGGTGGTGTAATGAAAAATGGCAGGTAGTGTTTGGTTCCACCGGGAGCATACAAGAGGACACACACACACACACACGCATGCTAAGATTCACTTAGGCAGCTGAAAACCGCATGTATGATCGAAGATCATAGAAATGCGAATCACTTTAACTGCCAATAAACATACAGGTAGTCACATTGGGGTCATAACCCTCAAAAGTGACTCAAAATAAAGACCTCTGGTGGTGATTAGTGATTGATGGTACACCAAAGAAGCTACATATTTCTGCTGCACAAGTTTATGTTTGGATACTGACTTTAACTTTTTGCATTTGCTAGTGCCTACAAATTACCAACCCCTGCACAGCACTGCCACAAATTACCAGTTTTTGATTACGACACTGGATGTAACACTTTGAGTACAGATATTCCTCGATTGCTTTGAGACAGGGCGATCTGGTTCTGGTTCTAAATGTTCATAATTATGAACCAAAATGTTACTTTACTGTACTAGCAATCCCTAAAAGCTTTAGAAAAAAAACATATTTTGCTAAACTGGTCACAAATTGTACACATTCAACGAGAAATTTGTAGTGTTGAGACAAAAAGTGCTTTAAAGCATGTTCAATCAACTCACCTGTACCGTTTCCAATTGCCTGCAAAGTGGCATCAGGCCCCAGGGTGTCAAAATCATCTTTTATTTCATCTGCACAGAAACAGAGAAGAAGAAAGGGAGAGGGTGTTGGGGAGAGAGAAGGGAGGGTGAGTACCTCGATGTGCCATGCAAACCAACAAACATGGACAATGAGGCCTTTAAGATGATGGTATGGAGAAAGCAATAAAGGCACCGCTGTGCATCGCAGCGTGCCGCGGCTTTGTTCAGCATGCTTAATGAATGCTATCATCAGGGCCAGACAGTGACTTATTTACCTTTAACATGACAACAAGCGGTGGGGGAGGTGAAGAAAGCTTCAATCGCCAAACACAGCGATTAAATACAACACGGAGCACAACCACCTGAGCAATCATAGAGCTCCAGCCAACACGCAGGCTGAGCTTATTACTCCCTGGCTGTGACGCTGCTGCTATTCCTCTGCATGCAGGATCACGCTTGTTTTATCACATGTCATTTGGTGGGTGCTTTTATCCAGAGCTACTCAGAATACTGTGAGCACACATTTTTTTCCCGCAGCCACTGGCAAAGAGTTAGTGCTTTACTCCTAACTAAAAAGGAATACAACCCTTAACCACAAATTAAGAGTTTTAGTTGCACAAACATTTCTCAGGGGCCGACCTGCTCTAGAGGCAGAAATAACCTCATTGGTTGGGGTAAACCTCAGGTAGGTGGGGCCTAAGAATTAATGCTTTCTGGTGAAGTATGCAGAGAGTGAAACAGACAAAAGTTAAAACAGCAGGAAGCTATTATCTCCATGATGCTGAAGGGGGGAAGTGCCTTTTGAGTGTAAGACAAAAGTGCTAGAGTGAAATATGAAAAATGCCTTTTGATGATTGTGGAGAACGCCCTCTTGTTAAAATAATCCATGTTCGGTGCAGCTCGGAGCAAAAATGTTAGAGGCGAGCTAAATTTGGTTTAAAACGTACAGGTTTTAGAAGTCTTGGTTGCACAAAACTGTTATTTTGATTTCACTATGAAGCAAGTCCAGACTGCAATCAAATGCTGTCGAAACAACGATTATATACAACCCTAAACTAAACAAAACATTGATGTTTCAACCACATTTAGCACATTATTCATCCAGTCAAGTGCAGTCCAGTGATTTCCCACTTTTTTGGCTTATACGCATTTGACAAATTTAATATTAGAAAATTATGTTTTTGGTCTTGTGTCGGTCACATAAACAAATCACATAGATTTCTAGTTCCCAGAGAAACTCTGTCAGGGAAATGTTTGAAAAACTCTCCGGGAGACTTGGTTTAAACAGAACAGGTTCTTACTGCCAATCAGGATAATGGCACTCAGTCTGTGCAGACAGGCAGATATTGTCCTGGCACAGGTGAGGAAGCTGTAAATAAACAGTGGATTGACAGGCTCATAAACAAACCCTCTTTTGACAATAGTACATCCCTCCACGGTCAACAGGAGGACAGTGACTGGACAATCAGCTTAAGGAGCCCCTGGACCCTCCTTCCTGCCTTGTCTGTAAAAATTAAATCAAGGTGATTCAGAGAACATGGAGCTTTGTGCTCAAAAAAAGGAAAGAAAGAAAAAACCTGCATTGTGTGCCTTACACGCATCTGTTCCTGCTCTGCTGCTCCTGCAAGGACATTACAAGTGTTGCATTGTCAAGTGCTTTTTTTTTTTTTTTTACAGTCCACAGCAGGATCTGATGTAGCTGACTGTCCCTTGGCTATTAAACCAGGATGAGCGCCTACATTGAGAAAGCTGGCCGAGATGTTACAGGAAAAGTGGTGGGTGTATTGTTGATAATAATGTTATCCTGCTTACGTTACTCTACACAAAAGCCAGAAACAAAATGCATTTTTTATTTTTAGTCGAAAACAATGGGCTTAATAGTTGTGGAATGTTTTCTAAGACCTGCAATTCAGTGTTTTCTTGAAATTAAAGATTTGTCTTCTGTGGTGAAATGACAAATATCCCTGTCAATGGCTTCAGAGAATAATGACAGACTCTTCTGGAGGGAGATGTCCTAGTTTAACTTTCCCCCATGCTCTTTTCTTTTTCCTGTACATTTGATTGCACGTCTGCCAAACAGCATCAAAACCACAGGCACAGAATGAGAAAATAAATGGGTTTTAAACAACATAAATTAAGCTATGACAAAACAAAACAGATTAAAAAAGCCTCCACCACAGATTAAAATATACCCACAAGTATCAGATATCAGCTTCTATGAAAACCTCCCCCCTTTTTGCACTGAACACGGTTAAAACTCCCTCACATTTCTGTGTCCTCGTAGGCACCATGTTTGCTTTGGGTAATCAAATTGGCTGCATAGTTTTGGTCTGACGCAAGGGGATGACCAGTGGGATTTACTGGCCCTCCACTCTCCCCTATTTACCTTGGAAAACTTTTGTTATCTGTGGTCTGAAGGGAGGAACGACTGCTTCCAGTAGGAGGTAGGCTAATACCACATACACCTCTCTGTGACGGCCTTTGGCATGCATACATGCATCCATCCATGCCAGGCCTGAGCTACATTCAAATGGGACAAAGTGTCATTGTCGTGAGCCGGGTGCCTCCTCTTTGTGAAGTAAGAAAAAGGCACCAACGTTGCAGCATTTCACACAGATTTGACAGGAAATCACCAATTTAACAGTTTATCTCTTTGAAAAAAAACTCTTGAATTTTCACAATATAAAATACATTAGAAAAAAAAACGGGGAAAAAAGAGGGATTTGATTTCCTCTGGAATCATTTTTGCCACAAATATGTGCCTATTCCTGGTCGTGGAAAGCATTTTGGATGAAACTGAACTAAACGCTGGAAAAGTGTGTTTTGTCAGCAGTAAATCAGAGAAGACCTGAGGCGGTAAGGTACACACCTCCTTGAAGAGCGATGTTGAGGTCTGAAAGCCGACTCTGGACTCAGGAGGAGTCCAGAATACCTCGGCCAGACTGTAATTCCACCTATTTTCATAGCAGCTCTGATGCTGTTTATTTTGAAAACATTCCTATTTTTATGGCCAGTCGTGGCAGTCGCTTTAAAGTTCTGCCTTTGTGCATTTAGCCTCATTCATCCTCAGTCTGTCATGTTTGAGTAGGGCATTTAACAGTTTCTGAATCTCTGAAACACTATTTCTATCCCATCTCTTCAAATTTGAGCATTTTACAGCCAAAGAACACAGTGTTTGCATCTGAAATTTGATTCTTGGCGAGGTACAAAGCAAATGTTGCACTTGTTGAAACTCCTGTGGGAACTCCTGGATGCAGTAGGTGTTTAAACGACAAATTAATAACTGCAAAAGTTGATAGATGTGCAAAGTAAACAAAAGCCACTGTTTTATCAAAAACAGAAGGCCACGTTTGGCAAAAATGTCATAAAAGAAAGATTTTTTTGTCTGTATTAAAGATCTACAATCCAGCAAACATGAGGGAAGATGTGGGATTTCTACAGTCTGTGATTGGTGTGATATAAAGTCAGAAATGCTCCCGATGCCCTAGAGAGCGGTTTAAAAAGGGCAAAGGGAGAACGCAGGTGATTTATTTGAAAATGTCTGTCAGTGATAATGATGTCATGCTTTCCAGCACATCGCGTCCAGCCTCACTGTGGGATGGAGGAATGTCAAGGACAAGGCCAGACACAAGAGTTTGCGATAAACTTTTTTTGCTTTCCTTCTTACATGCAGTAGTTATGTCAAAAAAAAAATAATAATTTAGACTGTGTTACTGTGCAGCTGAAGACAATTTTAAAGCATCACAATCTATGACATTACTCCTGCTCCCTAACTCTTGAGGACCCACATTCACTCACACTTCCAAGACCTGTGTAAAAACTCTAGATAGGGGAGTGACGACCAAATCAGTCCGCGTAGGAAGGAGGGAGGGTGCTAACTTATCTCAGACCTAAGTTATGTGCTGAGGTATCACTGTAGACACTTAGGCACCGAGGAAGAAAAAAAAAAAAAAACAGGCTGGGAAACACAGCACCCGCAAGATTGGGAAAGAGACTCCCAAACGCTCTAATGAACTTGACTTGCTCTCCGAAATATGTTAGACACTTTATCACACAAGAAGCATATTATCTGGGAATTGCAACATAGTTGAATTACAGACATTATGGCACCACGGGTCTTTATCAAATAAACAATTACCGTATGCAACGACAGCTTGTTTATCCTTTATCTTGATTTATTTACCAAACTGTCTTCTCTCCCCCCTTAAGGAGACAACATGAACTGTTATTCAGGAGAAGAAAATGTTGATACCCACTTTTTTTCATCCCTAATAAATGTGCAATTTTCCCCCGTATTAAAATTTAAGACTGCCGAATGTTCCCCCGTTTTTCGGCACTGTGCACAGCTAGTTCATTAGCAGAAATGAATAGCGAAGCCCAGCTCATTTAAATAGGCTGTCCTACATGACTTCTCGCCATACTCTGTTCCTGTCACATGCTTCCAAGAATCATTGACTCTTATTATACATGTAAATGGCTATCATAAAAATAAAAATTTCATTTAAGATTGTTAATGACTTTTTGCAGCAGTCTGGCTTCCTTTAATGATTATACCCTGCCCTCTAATTAAAAGTATTTATCTTTCAAGCATCCATGACTGGCGCCCCTGGAAGTGGAGTTGCTCAACAAAAGACAATCAGTCAGTCAGGTTTGGGAAGGTGTCACCTGCCTGGGATTAAGGAGCTTGTTAAGGTGGAGGTTTTACAGGCCTCTGGAGGTCACTGCTGGAGGTGGTTCAAATAAAAACGGATACAGTTTGAGTAAAAGTAACCTCCTAGTGCTTTTCATTTCCTGCAGCTCACAGAATGTTTTTTGTTGTTGTGAGGTTATACATTACTGTAAATATTTTTTGTTGTTTGGCTCAACGTGGGACTTTTCTGTAAGCATGAACCAAATGTTCTCTGTCTCTCACAGAGAAACTGTTTATCATGTCTGTCTGCCGAGGGAGCATCATCGGGGCTTCACCGTCAGACCTGGCTCAAGCTCTGTTTGCAAAACGCTTCGTGGGGTTTGTTTAAGTCTACTCGGGCACCAGATGGGTGGGGTTTACGGCATGAGATGATACCACAAGTGGCAGGATGTGCACACATTCGCTATAAAGGATCTGCAAGTCAGCTTAGTGGTAGTCTTTGTGATTGACAGCTCACCTGAACCCCACACATCTT
>OMLM01005091.1:1930-19896 GCA_900302695.1 Helostoma temminkii
GGCAGCAGTGGATTCAAAGAAATGTTATGGAAAGAAAATTGGAATGATGCATTTCTTACTATGAGGTTATGTATATTATTGGTAGCCACCCCACTCAACTGGAGGCACAAAACAGTGGCCTATTATGTATCAGAGCACTGCCTCTGTGTGTGTGCATGTGATGTGAAAACACACACATACACACACACTTCAGTGCCACGGCATACAGAGAGATCAATCGCTGCCTTGGATCATCTTTCCTGTCTTCACTCAATAATTCATGCAGTGTGTGGTCTGGCTGGAACATTATTCATCAGCTGTCTGGATCTAGTTCTACTCTATGGTTTAGCTTTAGAAAAGCAGTAGGACACCCCTTTCTGTGAAACATTACACCCTGGATTATTTATAATGCCTGCTGCCTGATGAGAAACAAGAAGATGTTGTTATGACCCATGAAACAACTGATGTCTGATGTTTTGCCCATCTACATTTGTTAACCTGCATCAACATTTGTGCTGTATGTGAGTGCTGACTCGCAAGTCTACTCGGACAACAACAAGAAATACCAAACATCAATGCAATTTCCCTAAAGGCAGAGAGCAAGCACTGGCTGACATTTTACCTGTCCCTTCCTGTTGACCCCAATGATGCCTGAGGTGGCTTCATGTGGAGCGGTGACAAAGATGGTCTCTCCACTGATGCGGTTCATGTAAATGCAGGTGCCCGTCTCCAAGTCATACAGGTGGATGTAGCCATATTTGGTAATAAGGAAAACCACATCGTGCTTGGAGCTTATCTGTCAAGAGGCAATTATGTTATTTAAAAAGACTAAACAAAAACCTAAAATATTATACATCAGACTCTGATTATTGCATATTGCTTTTACTTTGTCAGTGAAAGGCACTTTATTATGGTAACTTACCTGCATGGCCACAGGAAAGTCATTCTGGGCTTCTGGAGGGAAGAATACATCTACAGCTTTCTTTGGAAATGGCTGGTTGCCTGTTGCTGGGGTGCCCACTTCAATGATGTGCAGCTGTGACAAAGAGAGAAAGCATAAGTAAGAAGCAGATGTTTTCCTAGAGCAATGCCAATGGCATTAAAATCAGTTTCCACTATTACATTATTAACACCAGTCACCTTTCCTCCAGCCTGGCCTCTGACAGCGAAGCAGAACAAAGTTGACTCTTCTCCATTTCCCTCCATCTTGAACTGGGCGAAACTGGCAGCATGGCCTTCGATGGGCTGAGAAACTTTTCTGTCAACAGAGTAGAGCTGCATGGCTCCCACCACCCGATTTTGCTAAAAAAAAAAAAAAAAAAAAAAAAAAAGGCAAAACAGTACAAATAAATATGTAAAACACAAAGTGATTAAAACATTAAATAAATAAATTATTCCTGTATTTTTGGTTTGGTTACAATTACAATTGTAACAAATTGTAACAAGACCTTACCAGTCAAAGTCACTGAACTCGGTACATTTGGTATTAAACCAGTAGGCAACAGCAGCAAATTACCTGGGCTGAGATGCCAATAAGAAGAAGCCATTTCTGCTTGGCGTCAGTGCGGTAGTTGATGATCTGGCAGCCTGCCAAGCTGGAGTGGCGGTCAAACACTTTCACAGGTTGTGAGTCACCCTCCATGCTCCAGTGATAAACGGCGTTGTCAGTCACAAGTGCAACCGTGTTAAGGGAGATCCACTTCCAGAATGTAACGTCGTCCGTCATGGTGTGGGCCTTCATCTTGCTCTTCATCTCAATATTGAAGATCTGAAGGGTTTTGGCGGCTAAGGGGGGGAAAGGGGTCAGAAGCCAGGCCCCAGAACAAAGTTATATTTTCTGACAATGTGTCTTCAAACACTGACAAGGAAATGGACATAAATAGAAACACACCAATTTTTAATAGAAAGAGAGTTTTAAATTTGAAATGCTAGTCATGGCACGGAGGTCAACAAGCAGAAATGCCATGACTGGTAGATTGGGGATGCCATACATGCTGTAGTCGGAAATTGTGTCTGTAGTGTGGTGAGACTGGCAGAAAAGAAATAATAATAACACTGCAAGGTTGATTGTATCATGTATGTGCACTTCAGGTACATGTTACCTAATACTTATAAAATAATTAACTATGAAAGTTATATTTTGAGTGCTTTAACTTGACAATCCAACGAGCAAAAACTGAGAAAGTTTACAGGTGCTCATTGTGATCTGTGAGTGTGTGAATGACTGAATATATATTCATCACAAGTTAACATAAAATCATACAGAATATGACGTAGAACATAGATAAAGATGCAATTTTTCAAATCAGAGTTTCTGAAACATCTTTAATTGATGTAATCAGTATGTATCATGTATGGTTATATCCGACTACATGGCCAACCCATCAAATGAACAGCCTTCATAAAGAAACAAAGCAGACAGAGGACCAAAGTAAGAAACAAATAACTCACAAAAAAGGCAAACACACTTGCATCTGAGTCAAATAGCCGACAGTGCAATATGACATTTTAACAGATATGCAGAGGCACATGTAAAAGGCAGGGATACATTCTGAGACTTTTGAACAAGAGTCAGAGAAAATGTTTCCAATTATGATTGTGGCTTATTATCAACAATCAAATATGTTTTGTGGTGTCTGGATAACAGACCAGACACCACATAATGAAAAAAAGTTCACTCACCTTCATTGTTTGTTTTATTAGTTGGGGTTAATTTAGTGAGCTAAAGCCTTATTATGAAGCAGTGTGACTTCCTTGTTTGTTCATTATTCAATACTCATCAACAAAGTAAGAAAAAGCAAAGACCAGTGCATTAGCATAACCATCGAGATCGGTTTGGCATCACTAAGCCATGGAATCAGAACTACAAGCAGTGTGGCGAACAGACCACTTGCAGCAGCAGCCAAAATTTTAAGAGCAAGGAAAGGGATTCATAATTGAATAATGATTAGCTGTTGGAGGTGTGTACGTGTGTTGTGTTGTCTTTCAGACAAAGTGACATGAAAAGGTTAATGTTTGGTACTTCTTCGCATGACAAGGTCAGCTGAGAAACATCAGTATGGTAGACTGAGCAGGGTAGACAGTTGGGGTGAGGGAGGAAGGGTCTGCTGACTCCACACTGAATTAGTGAGGAACTGAGTGGCACTACAACTTGAGCCTATATGGGTCTGAAATTTTCCATATGCTGTTGAGCTGCCTGTTCGATTTTGTTGTAAAAAAATATAGAAATAAAAATAACAACAACAACAACAACAACAACAGTAATCCACACTGTTCACATTTGCTGTGAATAATGCTGGAATTAATTTTCCTCATTGAAGAGTGCTGGCAAAAAGGTTTGAGTGATTTTAATTAATAAATTTAACAGGAGAATATTAACATGTTGTCATAAAGACTGTTGGATACTGTATAAACATCAATTTAAACCAATCCAGTGCTGCTCTCTGATAGTATCAGCTTGGAGGGAAGAATACATCTACAACTTTGTAACCTATGAGGGCATAGGCTACAAAGTTAGCACATTAAATCTACCCTCTCTACTAAAAGCAGAAAAAAACTCTACTTTAGTTTTTAGTATACTGTCAGCTCGGAAACAATTGAAACAGGGTAATTAAAACTTGGCACAGATGGAGGAAGACAAGGATTTCAAATGGAAATTGAGGAGAAATGTGAATTAAAATGAAATCATTTTTACCTGTAGGATTACCACATGAAAAATGGGTTCTAAATCACTTTAACACATGATAAAAATGATGAAATGCCAGCAAGCTATAAGGATGTGAAAGCTAAATCCTGTTTATGAAGACATTTTAATGGCTTAGCCTGACAAATAGTTATTCAGAAACTGGTTCTAATATATAGAAAATATTAAAAACTAAGCCAGTAACTTCTTTGTAACACAACCTGAAAGTTCTGTAACACACAACGGTAGATGACGTCATGTCAAGAATACAGACTATATTGACTGAAGACTGAATGAAATTATTTTAAGTCAGTTATTTGTTCATAAGTACTGAAAACAGGATTTTACTTCCACAGTTAAGTAGTTAAATTTCAACTCACCGTCTGCAAACACATAAGAAAGCAGTAAAGTAAAAAAATAACACAAGACAAACAAAAACAACAACAAAAAAAAGTCAAAGCAATCATGGATGCTGGACAAAAAGAATAAAATTATGCAATCCTGAATATTTACAAATGTTTACAAAGACAAATGTTTGGAAACCAAATATTTCAAAAAATACTTCTTAGCAGAAAACCTAAAATAGCTGGATGTATATGGACACATATGGAAATCATTTTACATACTCTTAATTATTAAATGGATCATGTTGCTAAATAAAAACATCAGAGCTGAATTCTACAGGCTCGTGACAGGGGGTTACTTAAAATTCACACATACTATTTAGAGACTTACAGAAATGTGAAATTATATACTGTCGTACCTTTAAGTGCAATGACTTTGCTGGCTGGATTCATTATGGCGCTGTCAGCTGAGATGGGCCTGCGGACAGGTGTATTGGGGTCGGCCATGTCAATGATCACCACTTGAGTCTGCTCACCCACTTTCTCCCGGACACAGATGAACTTGTCCGACTCCATGGTTAGGGTGCTGAAGCCTATGTTGGCTGGATTGATCCCCAAGTTTTGGAGCTAAGAGAAAAACGAAAGCAACAGTAGCCAAGTTAGTCTGAATGGGCTGAAAAAGGTCACAGTTTAATAAGACAGTTCAAAAAGAAAAAGTTCAATAAGAGGAGCATCAGCAACATTACAGCAAATAAAGGGGCTAAGAAATAAACTTACTTCTCAGACAAGTGAGAGCGACTTTCAAGACTACAGAGCCACTCTTACTTTATTAACACTGGATTGTAATATTGACTTTGAACAGTCACAACCAACAAGCAGCCCAAGTGACTCTGATCACCTGCTTTGCACTATAACGGCCAGCCAATGAGGTCACCATGTCTGACTAACAAGCAGCATCTCTTAAGACACATGGAACTCATCACAACCAGACCTGGCTGCGGTAGAGAGCTCATCCAACGCCAAGCTCTGAAAATATGGGCCAAAGAGGAAACTACAACTATGTTACACAACACTTCTGACTGTCTGACTGTCTGACTACCACCAACTTATCTGATCTAACTTCTTGAAACCTACTTCATTAGCTTCGTATGCACTTTGTCAGAACAAAGTGCAGCATCATTTTACCTGTCATGACAATTACTTGTGCTTTACACTGATGAGCCAAAACATGTTGACCACCATAGGCCATTTCTCTGAGCTCTGAGAGTAGGTACTCGCCACCACTAGCCAGTTGCACCTGACAAGCCTCCAAGATGTCCCAACCCATTTATCTGGCTCAGTTCTTTATACATCCCTACTGTATCCAACATGTTGACCAAGAGAACTCAGTGTTCACTTACTGTTTCACACATCCCAGATCTCAACATTGAGCTTTTTTTTTTTTACGAGATATTTAGTGTTACTGGCTACATAGTTGAGTGTCATACTGTTTCGTCATAGAACGTTAAACTAAATGATGTGACCAGTGAACATTAGGGTAACACAATGTGATACAGATCAAAACAAGTGATTTAACTGGCACACAAAATGCAAGGCTATAGGTTGATAGCTTTGCAGCACACAAATGAGCAAGCCCAGCTACTGCCAAGATTGGAAACAGGGAATTTTGCCTGCCTTACACAAACCCTGACGCAGCACTAGCACTGAGGAAAACCACAGAGGATTAGGAGTCTGGTAAGTGTACAAATCATGTACCATGTTTATCATATCATAATATGAACCTACCAAAAATCCAGCCAACAACACCACCAAGATGGCATGTGATGATGCAATATACTTATACAACTCCACTGACTTCCAGCTAACCAACTGCAAATGACAAATAGTTGTGAAGTAAGTCTGAAGGAAATGAAACTACCAGAAAGACTTCCCATAGGCCACATTTTAATGTTGCAACTTCCTCTTCTTTCACAACCTACCAGCAACACAGCACAATTGTCACATTATTACCTGCAGCTATATGGTGCATGATTGGCAGCATGAAACTTGAGAGAATGGATTATAGTATTGTATAGTAAAATAGTATAGTATTTTATAGTAAAAGTTTTGACCAATAATCACTGCTCTACTTAACTAGCCTTTAAACCATTACCACCGTTTAATAATTTGTGCTCCTCTTATGTCAATGTCAAGAACTGCTTTAAGACAAATTAGATTTCTGCCAGACCACAACTGGACCACTGTTTGGTGGCGAGTGTTCCTCACAAGGCTTTGCTAACGATAACGTGTTGCTCCACTGTCAACAATTTGCTGTGGCTTAGTCGTAATCAGCAAGCACAAACCACAGTTCCAGGAATTGCTCAACGAAATGAGAACACCTTTTATCAATGACAGGACACGCCCTTCCCCAGCCGTGCCCCACCCACATTCTTTTACTAATGCATAAACTGGTTCCTTCTCATTGACATTGTCATAAATGACCTTAGAGAACAACTGTTACTATAAGCTACACGGGAAGAAAGCTCTCACCACAGTGATATTTTTATTTCTATAGAGAGTGACATCATATAATACTGTCACAGCAGCCCCCATGCCTCTTATCACCATTGTTCAGTATGGAAGTCTTGTTGACCAAGACAACATTTATCCAAACTCCAGACAAAGGGGACAGCCTGCAGAGAGAATATTCTTTAGACTCTGAATACTGTGCAGCTACTCAATAATAACTACCAACAATGTGCTTTATGAGAACACTAGAATAGCTAGAAGACTGCATTTAACTGTGTGATCTCCTTTAAATCATATCTCTAATCTCTGGAAACCAGACTAAGACGTGGCTATATATTAAGCAGACAATGAGGCCTATACCTCTGTTATTACACAATAGTTTTCTGGACAGATTTACGTCCTCTCTCTTTCACTCTCTCCTCCATCTGTCAGCTATTCTGAGATCAGCAGGAAGCCCTTTCATTCACAATCAAAAGCATTCATAGAACAGGAAGGAGCAGCGGAGCCTGATCACAGTGAATGTTACATCCATTTCTTGGAGTAAGGTACCACAAATACAGACTGCTAGAAAACATACCACACCATAGTCTGGTGTGTCAGACTTGTCTGCTATGGAAAGCCTGAGGAACAACAGTGATGTGGGCTAACATAGCTAACATAAATGATCAGGAATTTGGGTGAAAGCAGGTCAAACCAGTGGAGCTACAACCAATGTGGAAGATCATTTACTGGTTTAGTCTGGCACACCCTGCCATGTTATTGCTACATTAAGCCTCTTTTAACGGCATCTTAATGGAAACATGCTAGACTAAAAGATTAAAATTCATTTACAGCTGATTAACAACAAGGGTGCAACAGGAGAACACAAGACACATGCAAGGGGAAGAAAGAGCATCACTGACACTCCAGGAGAACAAAAGCAATCATTGAGTTGCAGTTTAGAAAGAAACTGCTGATGAAAACAGGAAAAGCAAAAATGCACACTACCTTTAAATGACAAAGTATGTGACATAAAGCTTGTTAGAAATAAAAAAAACATAGTCAAGAAGAGAAATAACAGAATCAATTTACATGAGTACTGCAGGGTAATGTTGTCAGTATGAGATCAGCTAGCCACTGCAACAACAAGTCACTAGCTATACACATGAGGACTCAAAATTACTCTATACATTACTGTGATTAGACCCTTGACAAACCATTTATTCCACCTCTCACCTTCACCCCACTACATTTTTAATGGCATGACATTATATTAGTGCATGTCCCAAATTAATGTCTGCTAGGTGCCATGGAACTGTATCAAGATAGTGGCAGGAAGTGAGTTCTTTCTATTGCTAAATCACTGGATGTTTTATTGAGGATTTACTGCAGTTATACCACTCAGTCAAATTAACATGACAATCTACTACCGGTTGCAGGAATGAGCTGACATAAGCTACAATGTCTTATAAATAATGTCCAGGTCGACATTTTTGTACCTGTTATCAAAGACATTACTTGACTACTGGATATGGCAATAGAAGCAATACCCATCATATTCTTCTTTTCAACCAGAAAAAAATGAAAACATTCACAATTTCATTATATGTCATAGATGGACAATGTAATATACCTTTACTTTGCCAGGCAGGTGTTAAGATAACAGGGCAAGGGAACATTTTAACCTTTACTAACAAAAACTAAGATCCTAATTTTTCAAGATCTTATTTTTTTGCTGTTAGCTATGACTATAATTCTCTGAAATATTACTTCATTCATTCCTGCGTCAGCATACATCTTTTTATTTTTATCTAGCATACGGACACTTGAAAGGCTGCCTGCAACTACTGCAGTACATAAGGCATACATTTGATATGGGTCTTAAGATCAATAACTTTATTTTCATGCAACTCTAGCTTAAAAAAAATAACTGATACACAATGTAGTTCTAGGGTACCCAGTTTCTGAAGAGAAATAAACCAACCTCCATTTTATAATTCATAATTTTATGTTAAGTTTTTCAGAAGTAAGAAACTAGCCATGAGATCTGAACTATTCCTGCTGACCCCAAGAGGGCTGCATGTGTTGATTCAACGAGTATGCTCTTCCTTCAAAGGAAAGCAGAATCTTAATCAGCAAAAAAAGTCATGTGTGTCTCCTGCCCATGTAAAGTTCAAGGCAGAGCAGGAAAGGATGTGATATGTAATGTGCTGAGGCTTGCAGCACTCCATTGCAATGCTCCACAACAGGAAACCAGAGATCCATTGTCCACTTGCACTGAAACAACAGGCCTGACCAGTGCTGCCTCCTCCACTATCATGTGACACTGGAGTGGGACATGTGACCAGCCCAGGGGTGAGGAGCAAGAGGGGTGCCTTTACTGTTAGATAAAGAGAGAGGGCTGGGTGGGAGGAAGGAATGCAGGCATTTTCAAGTTGCATCTATCTACACTTCAGGCCAGTTCAACTGAGTTGGTTTTGGGACTAGAGTTTCCTTTTTCTTCAAAATACACACTTTATCATACATTTAAACAATGCTGCAGAATGTCGAGTGTTCAGCAGATCTGTATCCTCCCAAACAGGTCACAAGATATCAGCTGGTCATTTACTAAAAAAGTTCAAAGTGCAACATGCAAACCTTGTAAAGTGATATTTAAAAAGCATGGTACAATAAAGACATGTCCTTCCCACCAGTGAATTTCAGGGAACTTAATCCTTTCTCTTAATCCTTCCCTAACCCTAACCACAAACATCTAATTTAAAACAACCATACCACTAGTTTACATGATCATGACTAAAATAAAGGTCACACTGAAAGAAAAGAAAATCTTCCTTCTGAGTACGTCTGTAAATGATGTGACACCCGTGGAAACGCCTACCTCCCAAATGTAAGATACATATTATATGTAAATGTCATCTAACAAAAAGGTTCTTGCTTTAGACAAGATATTTAACAAATAACATGTTTTGCAAACATAACATTACGGTTAATGCTTAGACAACATCCATGTATCCACAGAAACAAGTGTTGCTGTGTAATTATGGAATTGTATATGAAACACTGTGCTGCACTAATACACTACTTCATAAGCTGAAGTTTATGCGTAAAATGTAAAGTGTAAATGATCAGAATAACAGAAAGGAAACCCCACTTACTAACTACTATTTGGATGGAAAGCCTTTATCAACACATAATGTTATTATATCAACAGAAATATCTTTTAAGGATTACATAGTACAGACAGCTGCGTAATAGAGATGGGAACTGAGCACCAATACTAGTTCCTGATATGTCTGAACCCTGTCACCGATGTGTAGGTTCTGCTATAGGTTTTTCATTCTTTAATATATTATTCATCTATTTAGTAATACATATTTGGTGTGCTTAATGTTAAACTGTTGTCATAGCATACAAGTGTCCCTGGATGGATAGTATGATAGATAGTATGTGCGAAGCTGAGATGCATGTATTTTACAAGACATTTCAAGTTCTTTAACTGGAGCCTGTGCTACTCTATATAAATGGATGATATATAAAAATGCAAGCTATGCAAGTTTACCAGATGACAGAGGACACACAAATCCAGAGCTTGAGAGAAAGAGAGAGACATGATGTAAGAGAGATGTAATGAGATTTTAATTATTAGAATAATTTTTATTTTTGCATATAGGGTCATGTTATGACTGAATTCCATGTGGCATCAAATTTGTGTAAAAATTTCTGAAAGCCACAATTTCTTGATTTGAGAGTTTTATCACAGTTTGATTAAGTGGACAAAAATAAACTTCTCACCCAACCATGGATATTATTATGTGGTTATCCATAATTACATACAAAGACTGCCAGCTCCAGGAAGATTTGCTGTGACAGTTTAACACCAACTTTTTAAAGCAACTATATTGTATGCTGTGTGCAAAATAGAAATTCTTTGGGTTGTTTTACAAGACTGGGGGAAAATAAATAACCCAAAACTCCTAATGTCTCCTCTAACTGGTCCAACACAGTGGCTCTCGACCTTGTCCTCCAAGGCACACTATCCTGTTTGTTTTCCAATTATCCCTGCACTTGCAGGTTCTGATTGGCTGAACACACCAGATCCAGGTAATCGGCAATGGATAGGACAGTGATAATTGGAAAAAACCATGACAGTGTGTCTTGAGGACCATGGTCAAGAACCACTGCCCCGAACATGACACCGAGGCTGACAAAAATCACTAATCAGTATGTAATTAATGACAAAGCCACTAAATCCATTACAGGAATTATTTTATTTGAAGCATGGCTTAAAACTATACATTGCTGTGAAAAAGTATTTGCCCCATATTAACTCCTGAACAGAATTAACATGCTGTAACAGTACTGAGCTGCAATGTGACTTCAGTTATTTATAAGGAATTGTGTCACCTCCTTTCATACCTTCAACAGCAAAACAGCTAAATCTGAGCAGGGCACCAAGCTGCTTTAAACAAGAACAGTATCATTCTCCACTTTACAAATGTAGCCAGGCAGGTTTGGACAGCGTTTCACGCTTAATGAATGAAACTGCCATTAAAAAACTGCATTTTGTATTTACTCAGATTATCTTTGTGCAATATAAAATTTAGTTTAATGAACTAAATAATGTAAGTGTGATAAATGATAAATTCATGGCATGGTGAAAACAATTACATGGTATCCTTTATGTGCAGAGAAAATTGAAAATAGTGTCCACACTTCCAAAGTGAACAACATCACAGTAATCAGTCTGATTAACCTTATGGTATAGCAAATAGCATAGCAAAATTGGTTGGATGAAAAAATAGACTGCATATAAAGCTGCTCTGCTTTGATTACAGTAATAGCTGTGTGAGTATAAATATGACAGCACCACAGCTTAAACCTTGAGCTGATGTAAGCTTGGTCTCTCCAGGATCATGTGACCTGCAAGCCAGGGGAACATTCTTCCTGCTCCCTGGGTTCTTCCATGGATGCCACAATCTTATAGTACCTTATAACAACCAAATGAGCTAACAAAAACAAGGAAATACATATGGCACTGTTGAGGCAAGTGTCCCAATGTATATTTTAGGTCATATCTTCCATACCAAATATTTTGCATGGTGTGGAAAATATAGCAACAGTTCAGATCCCTCAAGGGGTCGAATATGATAAAACAGGCCATAGTCCACGTGAATCTTAAGGATAAGTAGGTATAGTTATTTAAAAGTTTAAAAGTCTGTGCCTTATAATTACAAATGTATTGTCTGTATTGCTCCCATACTTATAATAATGAGGACTTTACAAAGGAGTCAAAATGATTTCACAATAATTCATCTTAACACACAAAAGACCTCTGAATAACTTTTTTGAGCTTAGGTTCCAAACGTATTACATGCTGCAACAGAGAAATTAGCCATAATGTGACTCCAGTGATTTATAAGAAATTGTGTCATCTTCATACATATCTTAAACATAAAAATCTGAGCAGAGCATCTACTTGCTTTAAACAAGAGCACCGTGTAACAACTTCTGTAAGCATGATGATTGTTACTATAAGGACACTAGGTCTGGGATCGAACATTCACCTTTTTTAGCAAGATACTAAAAATGCCATGGTCAACTCCATTGGCACTGACCCTGACCTCTGATCTGTCTTTAGAGATCAGTGTCAAAACACTTGTTGCTAACTACTGAGAAGAGACAAGCTTCTTAGAATTCAAGGAAAACAACAGGAAATAATTTAAAAACAACCTCGTCAGAAGTAAGCTATCTACACTTTATGCGAATCAGTGAACAAGTGAACAAGGTACAAAGCTTTTTGTGTTTAGGCTAGGCTGGAAAACAAATACAGTGACTGAATCAACAGATGAGTTTTTTTACACGAAGAGGAAGGCAGATTACATTTGTCATTTGAACCTTGACTGGAACACTAACAGCCACTATGATTTATTCATTACATCATGAAAATCACCACTCCATGCAGAATCTATAACCTTGGTTTTCACTTCCTCAACCTGATTACTTGCTCTTTTATTGAGGTTAAGGCAAAGGTGTGGCCATTCATTTAAATCACAAAGCAAGCACAATCCAGATATTACATAGGGCCTTACACGTATGGCAAACATCTATTTGCTTATTATAACAAAAAACTGTGTTATCATTATGAATACAGGGTAGAGTTTGCCTCACAGACAACAGAACTCGATCTCAGTTAATGTTGGAGTCTCAACCAACTTTGGCAAAGACATTCAACACGGATAGTCCTATCTGTGTGACAAGCCAACACACCACATGACTACTTCTACAACCGTCAACGTGATAGCCCCCCGAGGTAGGATTGTCACTTTTGAACCGAACCGAAACATTTATATTTTAATACGCGTCAAAGTGACATGAACAAGCGAAATGTAAAAATTTTAAGATTTTCACTTTTTATTTAGCTGGCAAGTAGTGTATACAAGTCGGCTTAACCATACCGGTGCAATTAATAAGATGGTTAATATTTAGTCAGTGTAATGCTGTCATACTTGCCACAGCATCGACAGTGATCATTTGTAATAGCAATAGGTACTCCGAGGAAACGAGTACTTTACTGAGACTGTGTTCATGCACGATATAACGCATAAGAACGGGTATAATAACACAGTGTTTGTAATTATGACTTCAATAACAATATATACGTCCCTTTTGTTAGCGTATTTCGGGCATTTTGTTATTTATATCATGAACAAGGGTGCCTACTCAAAACGTTAGCTTGAAGGCTAACCTTAGCTGCTAACTAAGATAAACGTCACCCACCCTACCAAGCTAACGTTTGTTAGCATAGCTCGCAAAAGCCAACTTAGCTCGTTAGCACCCCTCAACTTCAGTTTAAAAACTCCCTGAGCCCAGAGGAAATCTCGTAATGATCGGGACCGAAGGACAAACTTTACCTAACAATTTAACCATTCAGTCATCTAGCTACATACCTGCAGGTGCTCCTGAAAGCGAATTGGCAGGATCTGAGCCATGGCGGTTCCTCTCTCACTCTCCTCCGGTTTGTATTAAGGCTAACAAACTACTGCTTCTTCTCTCAGATCCTAGCCGGACAGCCAGGACGTCTCTAGTCTAAAGTCCAAATGAATTTACTATAAGACCTGTTTAAAATGTGTTGTCGGTGTGATGGTACTTTTTATTTATCCCTTAACTATTTACTTTCGGGCTTCCCCTGGCTAACGACTGACTGCCACTACACCGACTCCCTGGTCCTGCAATGGCGGTGGAGGTTGGTCAGCAGAGAAAACATCCCGGAAATGGAAGTGCACTCAATGGGGCGGATGGATACGGACTCACTTTTTTAAAAGCACGATATGCTGTGTATAATAGGTATTTCCGTGGCATATTTACAGTGATCAACATTGTTTTTGAAATACCAACCAATGATACCGAACTTTCACTAAAATATATATGTGAACAAATACTGAAATGGAACTACTTCTTTCAATTCACCCTTTGATTTTTGCCACATCATTCGTCTTCATAAATGTACGTCATTGCTACGTGTAGTACACTTGTTCATCTCAGCCAATCGGATCACTTTAAACTCAAGCTTGGAGTGATTCAAGTTTTTGTAGCATCTCGTCGACATCGTAACATAAGATTAACAGTAGATTTTTTATCACGTCATATACTCTATGTCCTGTTTGCCTTCTATATATTCTGTATATTCAGCATGGTTCATTGTAAAAGCATGACCTCTAGGGACACATTACTATCAAAACCTATACGTGAATTAGTGTTCCCATACATATAGGCTGCTGTAACACTGATTATGGTTCTAATGAAAAACATAGGTAAACAGACAGGTTATTGATATAGTTGTCCTGTCCAGAACAACGTCACATCTGTTTCTCATAACCAAATCATCCTTTTTTATAATAAAAGCTTAATAAACATTTGTGCCATGTGCAGGACTTTGTGTTATTATTGTTTCATCACGCACTGAGTGTGTACCCAAGTGATCATTTCTCTTTTTTACATCCACAGTTTCTTCTGACAGGATGTTAACATTATTGAGCAACATAAAACTGACTCAACTGACCTTTTTAGCAGATGTTATTCTGTTGAGCCAGCAGTTATGGATTCTGAAGAAAAGTGCTGTCGCAGTAAAGTTGGGGCATAGTATTTGTCAACCACACATCATGATGCCTGGGAAATCGCAGGGAAATCCTAAGAGATGTCTGTAATAGACACCATAATGTAGACATTTATTCAATAAAGACTGTGTCACTGTGATGGTCATCTGAGAAGATTTCTGATGTTTAATGCTATAATAGATTAGTTATGAGGTATTATTAACAGTCAACAGAACATTATGGTATAAAAAACATAAGAAGAATGTTATCAAGCCCAGCTAAAAAAATTAATTCACATATTTTATCAAATTATAATTGTGTGCTGTTGTTTGTATGATCACAAACATAATAAAATATGAATGAATCCTGCTTGAGATGACAGATCTTATTTCCAGGACTACATCTAATACAATAACTAAGGTACTTGTGTGAACATAAACCTGGACCAAAGCAACCATGCAATTTGTTTACTGATCTATAATCTCAGAGGCAGAGGGTAGTGTAGAGTGTAGTGAAGGCTGGCCTGAATAGACCATTCACGCTGCTGTTGCCATGGATTCACAGACAGAGCAAATACAAGACACACACGCTCCCAGAGAAGACATGCGTGTCATGTTAAAAGAGTGGTCTTCTGACTCCCTGGAAGGTTGTCACATGGACCCGCTGAGCCCCAAATTAGCCTCAGGCTCAGTGCAACACGAAGGACAGCACTGCGAGTTCTGCAGCCGTTGCCCTTAGACGCTTCAACATGATGTCCCCATCTCTAGTTACTGTGCCCTGCAGCTCAATGAGGAGCAGCCATAATTGCAGGAGATGTGTGTAGCAAATGGGATGAAGCTTACAAAAAAGTAACTGTCTCCTTTACACGTTTTTGACCACTTGTGCTTTGGCAAGGATTTAGGCACAGATGTGAGCTCTGTGTCTTCCTGTTGCTGGGAGGATCCCTTCAGGGATGACTGAGAGGGGCTGACACTTGGCTCTGTAAGCAGGATTTAAAAGATTTCTCTCTATGATTCATACTGGAAACAAATAAAGCACTCTTTTGGTTTAGATTTCTCCTTTTCTTTTTGTCTGTCATTTAATAGTATATTCAGCTCACTCTTCCTTTGAGGATGATAATGCCCTGGCTTATAAAAACCAAGCCGTAAACCACACTTTGTGTCGCCATAATTTCATTTCATTAGAGCACATACTGCTCAGTGACAGGCAGCCTAGGGAAGCCTAACCTTTGGACACCAGTAGAGGTGAAGTTACTAATTGACTGTGTGTGGGCCTTTGCTCCTTTAAAGCTGCAGGGATAATAATTTATCACTGTTACACATACCAATCAAAGTAATGACCAATAAAGTCACATGATGCACCATCCAAATCTACGAGTTGCTCAGTGAATTGTTTAAACATCAGCTTTATCTGTTTGTTTTTTTCTTTTTGTTTATTTTGGTTACACTACATGTGTGTCCTCTTTGTACTTAATGCTAGGATTCAAACTATGGAATTCAAACCTGTATTCCCTATAAACTTTAAAGCTTGATGTTGATTTAGCTTTTCGCAAATGTCATAATTTCATCAATTATCAACAAACGCATTTTTTCTGTGTCCTTTTTCTGAACATTTACATTTGACATTTATATTTGGATTTTGCTGCCATCTACTGGATTGGATATTAATTAGCTGTTGAGCTCACCCAAACTTCTGTTACTGAAAGGGCTGATACTGAAGGGAACTGAGAGGTTTTTTGCAGTTTAAAAGATAAATACATTATTTTAATGTAATTATCCTACAGTCATACATATAAATAATGCCTTCTCTGCATAATGGGCTTGGAGTGACACATTCCTAATGCAACTCTGATGCAAAAGACATTAAAAGACACAGTTAGTAAACTTCTATGGCTTTGTGGAATAATCTAGGTGAAACCAATATGTAATTAACATCTAATCACCCTCTCTTTTATTCTTCTTTCTTCTGTATTTCCAGTCACTCATCTTCATCTGTAGAAGTTTCCTTCTGCTGAAACCACAGCTGAACTGAAAATCACTCCTCTGATTATTTTATTGGAATGCTGGTCTGTTTGTGCAACTTATCACCAAACTCTGGCCTTGACATGAACAAACAGTTGTGGATGTGATTCTCAGGAGAACAGGCAAAGATACAGCATGTACACAGAGAGAGAGATAACTGTAGCATTTCAAGAATAACAAGATGTAAGTCATTTCGTGAGACAGAATAGCAGAGAATGATCTGGTTTTGTGTTTGGTACATGGTACCATCCAGCACAGACATTACATATCAATATGTGTGTTCAAAATTTCACACTAAGATTAAACATTAAGCCTGGTGTCTCTCATGAGGAGGAGTGTCTCTGTGGTCAGAATAAATGTTTGGACGTGCAGTACTCTGACCATTACATCTCTCTGGTAGCTGACCGCTGACCTGATGGGACGAGACACAACATGGCAACAAGCACAGGTATTTCCAAACCAAGTTTTCCAGCTATCTGATATGAGCTGTCTGATTCTTGTCATCTTTTTGTTTAGCATTTGGATATATTTTTAAATATATTACAATCTATGTATTTTTATGTCAATGCCACAATCTATTGAGTTGTATTCAGGATCATACAGTCTTAAAAAAATCTATGTATAACCAAATTGAAATACAGCAATTCTAGATCACATATATACTTTAAGTTGTTAATTAGTTCAGCTTTAAAAAAATACATTTTTTAATGTCAATATCATGTGTTATATAATATTTAGGACAGGAGGTTGCTTTGCTCATTAGATGTGATGTGGATTTTAGTTTGGAGCAGACAGTTTTTATTTCATTTACACTTTTATTCAAGCAACTGGAGGAGCCAAGGATCAAACCTTGGGATGAGTGTACAAACCACTTAACCTCCTGAACCACATCCACCCACACAGTTACTAAGTATGCTGCTGATCAGTCATGGTTACATTATGATAATGGTTTGGTTTCTCTGTGTCAGAAAAACAAGGACTAACAACACAAATATCAATTAGGGAGCAGTTGTGTATGTGAGCTGTATATACTTATATATTTCAAAGAGCAATATTGTATATTTATCTCCACTGCAGTTAGTTGCTGATTACTTTTAACATTCAGATTAATGATATACTATGAAATAGAATCAACAATTTAATTATGACATTTTGTTAAAGGTTAAGATAACAATTATTTGATGCATGGGGGAAATTCATAAACTAGTCAGCAGTATTTAAAGCAACTAAAATTAACCCCCATTTGCAACATTACAGTAATGCATCAGTAATTATAATCCAGTAATACGTATTATTCTGAAAATAAGTCATTCTGCATAATGATTACTTCATGTGTATTTTAAATACTTGAAAGGATGAG
>OMLM01005093.1:4497-21751 GCA_900302695.1 Helostoma temminkii
CAGCTGCAATTAAATAGCAATATAGTGTTTACTTGCTCAGTAAGTAGCTGTATTACTTTGGAAACAATGGTCATTCCCACTCAATTATATATCATGCATAGTTGATTATTCGTCTGGAATCATCCGTACCTCCTGACCCACACAGTACAAATTTTTAAAGATCCAAGCCTTTATTCAAATGTTAGCAACTTTAAAGTCCAAGTTGGATTTTTATTATGTAAAATAGATGCACATAATGCATTTAAGCACATCAGCACAATGTGTGTGTGTAGGGGCTGTAGGGGCTATACAGGCTTACGACGCAGTGTTACTGCTCAAACATAAACGTTATGGTGCTTTTTTTATGGTGAGAGAAGCCATTACGATTGGGATTTAAGTTATTTGGCCAGTGTTTGACAGGAAATGGAACCTGTATCTATGGCTGGTATAGAGCAGCCTGAACCTTAAATGCAGGAATAAAAGAATACAAAGAGAGGGCAGTATGATGAAAAAAGAGGGAGGGAAAGGAGTTAGAGAGGGTAGCAGAGCAAGGAAGATTCAGTAACAATATCCTTTCTGCTTAAACTTTACATGTGTCAGCACTTCAGAAGTTCCTCCATTATTATTTATCCCACAACCTTTCCAAGAACTAGAAAAATTCATTTGATCTAACCTTTTCTTCAACTGTAAATTATACATAACATTCTTCAAAGTTATTGCAGTTAATTACAGATAAGTCAGTTTCCTGACAAATGATTTAACTGGTTAAGCTCTCTAAATGTCTTTGAACTGCTTGAGGACTTTCAGGGCAACTACTTCTTTCCTTTTTACCTTTACAAAGTGGCAATATACTTAGTTTTAAAGTCTGTTGAGCCAAATGTGAGATTAAAACTGCAAAAGATAAACCAGCTAAATTGAATCATTGTTTACTGAGAATATAATAGCATGTGCTTTGCATCTTTGGCCACTTCGTGGAGAATTGAATAGTGATGAAATTGTGTTTTGTCTGTGATATTTTGCGTAAGAATTATTCATCAGTTGTTTTGCATAACCTGTTATACATACTTTATGTAATCTGTGTCAAAGATGACTTAAATCTGCAGTGATTTATGCGATAGCAACAGCCCTCAAATTATTCTGAGGGCACTTCAAGTTTGTGTATACAAAAATAAAAAAATAAACTTTTTTTTTTTTTTTGCTACAAATGTATTCAGCTGATGTGTTGATCTTATCAGATTACAGATGCAGGATTGACCAACATCACAATGTTGGTCTAAGTGGAGTAGAGGGGATGTGCTAGTCTATCTAGTAGAGAGTAGGTCATGTTAGATAGTATGAAAATGGACACGCTTATGTTGGACAAATTAGCACCTAAGAAGGTCACTTCTACATGAGTGTGTATGTGGATGCTTGTTTGTAGTTCATGTCTTCTGACAGGTAGAGACAGGGCAGGTTGTGTATCCACAGTGACGTACAAGGATTATTTCACTGTGGTGTTAAGTGATTAGGTTGATCTCTGGGGAGAAGTTTAATTCAGCTCTGAGTAAGGGTGCCATTAAAATGCAATGACAGGAGATTAATGCTCATCTTGTAAGTGACATTTACGTTCTCATTTACCGTGGAAATTGTCTTGCAATATTGTGTGTTAGGCCTGGTTTTGAATGCTGATGAGATTCAGAAACTGTTCAAAGCATGTGCAGTGACAGTATGAAAAATGTTGGATTTACTACATAAAAAGAAGGCTATCTAGCTGAGTAAGGGACAAACAGTAAAAAAGACCATCAGCAAAATGGGACCATGAACTTGAAACTGCAGTTTGCACTGCAGATTTTAAACTTGAAATGTGAATGTTGGATAAATGGCTGTCCTCAGCATTAGTAGGACTCAGGAAGGTAATAACTGGCCAGACTTACAATTTATAAAACAAGACCATTGTTTTGAAGTTTAGTTTACTTTCAGGAGAGTAAGTATGGCAAAGCATGCTTTTATGCATTTTTTTATTTCCCATAAGCTCTTTATGTCTCTGGATTACTAAACCTCCATATACAATAGTGTGAAATTAATTTGCTCCTAGATAATATGTCTGTCTGTGACTCATAAAACCATATTCATCTTTTATGTTTTCTCAGTGTATCTTTTTTTTCTTTTTTCTTTCACAGAGTGTCTGTGCGTAGCAGTGCAGCACAGCCCATACTTGTGTGTACATACACACTTGAGCCAGAGGCACATACTATATGTGTATATGAGATGAGGAGAAGCTAAGTGGCTACCACAACCACCCAGATCAGACAGCCTCCTGCGCTGAAAGATGGATTAGAGCCCCACACCTCAGGAGATCAAAGGTAGGAGAAGGTGTTTGGTAATCACCCGACACTCACCTGCCCTGTTCAATGACTGCATGGAGAGAGAGAGAGAGAGAGACAAGTGTGAAGTAGAGAGGGGAAATGATGAATGACAATGAGTTTAAGGCCTTTCTGCCTTCTGTGTGTTGTAGGTTTGGACACAGAAACATGTCATGTGCATTAATATCATTGTACAGTTAACATGTGTAACAGAGACAAATCAAAGTACAGTGCTCTGTGTGGTTAATTTTCACAGCAAAGACAGACTAAAAGTTGTCAACTAGTAGTAACTAGTACAAAACATTGTTAAATAATTTCTTTTTGCATTTTTCATGAACACAACCAAGTGAAACCAGGTGTAATGTGGAGTACAGGTGAAATACATTACTACAGGGAAGAATGTTTTATGAGGAGTTGGGGTGAGAGTCAATAACAGTGTTGGTTCCTCTCATCCCCTTTAATTGAAAGAGAGAAGTCTTGCAGAGAGAGAAATTGAATTTCTGTGAAAGATGGGAAATTCAAAAATGAAATAATTAAAAACATCAAATTTATTATAAATCACCACAAACAGTTGTATGTTAAATCAACCATTTACATCATCTAAGTGCAAAAAAAAAGATGAATGTAACTACAAAATATCAGTTTATACACTGATCAGGCATAACATTATGACCACCTGTACAACTAATGCAATCCAGTACAGCAGCTCTGCCATGAAATCTAAATTTATGTTAAGTTATAATTTTTCAGTTTTTAAGTTGAAACTGTGATAATGCTACATGTGCATTATTATGATCATTGTGGGTGGTGGAGTCGAGCTCCAAAACATTAGAGACATGTCATTGTGTCCACAGTGTTGGGGAACATAGGCCTCACCCGAGCACCAATTATGTTAGGGAATGTAAACCAAATATGTTGGAATTATGCTGAATTATTAGCTGAATTATTATCAAATTTTTACGATAACTGATAATAACAATAATTTTAATAACTAAATTTAATAACAGGGCACCACCCTGTTTTCAGGGACCAATAACCAAATGAAATAAATCAGTCAAATTTGTTGGTATTAGATTCCGCACGGGCCTTGTGTGCTCGACTCATGTTGCACTACTGTACACAACCAATCACAGACAACGACCAGTAAACCTATGACAAACTTTATTCTGATTCAACACTGATAAACAAACAAAGCTGTTTCAATTAAATAAGGCACACTATAATTCCACTTTAATTAACATATGTATACATATACAGGTGTGTGTGTGTGTGTGTGTGTGTACATGTACATGTACGTGTGTGTGTGTGTGTGTGTGTGTGTGGTGGTTGAATGTGGTCTAGAGAACACACACTAGAGAACAAAGAAAGGTTAGCAGAGAAAAGGACAGAGGGAGAAAGAGAAAACAGGAACAGAGGATTTTCAACACAGCAGCACAACACTGGTCAAATTAAGCAATCAACAAAGTTAACTTTACTTGGGAATGTGGTTGAGCTATGTAGCAGCCTCTATCGCGTTATCTACCTTAGTTATCGCTGCATCAGACAAGTTTGCCTCTTACTGTTGGTGATTCCTGGTGGGAAAGGAAAGTGTCCTGTCCTGCAGTCCTGCGTCATGGGTAACAGCTGATTAATGGTCTGATGGGCCGACAACAGCTGATTCAGTTCCTCGTGCGCTGGAGCTTCAACAGCAGCCAAAAATCGACAAATGGGTAAGAAAGAAGAAAAAATGTGCACAAAAACAAAATGAAGGCAAAGTGGCTACAAAACAGAGGTTAACAAGTATGGGCCTTGAGAGCAAAAGAGTTCTTGATAGAAGAGAGTATCTCCGCCGTTAACCGACAGTATGAATGAAGGGCTGGAGAGACTGAAGAAACGGCGGGTTTGTTACTTTATACCATGACTCAGGCTGTGTAGGCCGCAGTTTATGACCCTTTGTTCAGTCCAGTCACATGGTTTGTGGTCCCAATAACTATTTTGCTTACTATTCTTAGTGGCCTTCATAATGTTATTCATACAGCTTGAATTTTTAAAATGTCCTAACTCTGCAGGATTTTAGCTCTAAAACTTGGAACCTGTGAGTAAAACTTAAGTTAATTCCAACATGTGCACCAAAATTGCACTATGCCACATGTTCTGCATAAACACAGCCCAAACTGTACTTCTTCTCCCACATCGGTGCAATCAAGGTCACCCGGTGCCAGGAAAATTGCAAAGCAGGTGCAGCTCAAAAAAACACACACTAACGCTTAGTAAATTTGCATAAAGGCTGCATTTGAACAAATGCTGGCATTGCACCTGCAGGAAAATGGAACCCCTAGAATTGCATTTAATCTAAAATGATATGATATAATACTACATACATAAAAACACTAGGAAGCTTAGTTTAAATAGGGACATCAAAATAATATGTTAATTTTGGTTAATTATTCATAGAAAATGTAAAGCGCCGAAAAGCAGTGATTAATCACATTTTGTGTTGGCCTTTGATCCAGTGTATTATTGAAACTGTTCTGGTTATAGTGGCTTTGTAATATGCTGGAGACAGACAAGAAGTAAAAACTGCTGATCACAGCAACTGCAATTTCTGCAGTAAGGAATTTTTGAGTACTTCAATCATGAAATATCACCTCAACACAAAGCATTTATCAGTGAACCCAGAGGTCCAAGTCTACACAGCCCCTGATGCTATTGTTTTGAAATACTAATACTCACAGCAAAATGTATTTATACAATTAACTTTAGATTAATTAATCACATAACTTTACCTGGGTTCAGGATTTTTTAAGTTGTTACTTAGAGTAGAAACTGAATCGGGGAAAACACACGCATTCAATGTACACCACCACTTTGAATTTTAAATGAAACACTGAAGATATGAGCAAGTCAAGACTTTCATCTTTAATTCAAAGGGTGTGACAGTAGTGTAGCATTAACTATTCAAGAATGACAGCCATGTTCATACACATACTCCCAGTTTGGGGGGGCTTATAAATAATGGAAAAGTCTAATCTAATTACAAACATAAGGATTGCCTTTAAAACTTGGATAAAAATCGTTTGCAGTGAATGACTCCCTGAAGTCTGGAACCTATGGACATAACCAAATGCTGAGTTTTCTCCCTTGAGATGCTGTGTCAGAGTGTTACTGCAGCTGCCTTCAGCTTCTGCTTGTTTGTGGGTCTTTCTGCCTTCAGTCTTGTCTTCCATTATTGAAAAACTGCCCTACTGAGTTGAGATCAGGTGACTGACTTAGCCAGTGAAGAATATTTACATTGATGTTCCTTGCGTTGAAATACTCTTCTGTAGCTTTTCGCTGTATATTTTCGGTTGTTATCCATCTGCAGCATGAAGCCGTTACATTTCAGAATTCATACCTTTATCATCAGTAAACCAGTGAAGCATATAATCTGGTATTTCTGTTCCTGCCTATTACCAGTGGGTTGCACTTTGTTGTGAAGTGCATTAATGAAGCTGTCTCTTGACTAGTTTGACACTCCTACCTCCTCAAGTGTTTTTGAATTTGCTAGATGTAGTGAAAGTGTTCTTCTTTACCATGGACAGAATTCTGTGGTCATCTTAGTTGTCTTCCATGGTCTTTCAGGCCTTTTGTTGTTTCTGTGTTTGCCAGTTAATTCCTTCTTTTAAACAATGTTGTTGTATTGGCCACTCTGCTATTTCTCTGAAGGGTTTATTGTTTTTCTCAGTCTAATGATTCACTTGTATAGACACCTCTTTGGGCCTCTTGTTGAGGGTACCAGTGAACAGCTACAGAATACAAATAGTAACACTCAGAGCCACCGTCAAGCCTTTTATATGCTTTATTAGCCATGGAGTAATGAGGAAACGTGTGTGTGTGTGTGAAAATGGCTGTGATTCTTAAATTGTTAATGCCTCACTTTTGTCAAATCGCTTAAGTTTAAGCTGAAAGTCTTGACAGAGAGCAACCCCCAAACCTAAAAAACATTGTGAACCTGACTGTGCTTAACTATTATATTATAATATTATAATTATGCTTCCAGGGTCAAGTTTTCCTTTAGGCTGCTTGAGAATTACCTGCTGGTACAATAATGATTGTGGTCAATGCAATTAAAGAACTAAAAAGATTTTTTTCTACATGGCCAAATCATGTCCCCAGGCTGAAATAAAACTAAACTGACAAAAAACTCAATGCAACCTAGTCTTCACACATTCACTATTCTTTTCTGTGAACACTACCTTGTGTAAAAGGAAAAGGACTTTTTCATAATCACGTTAAGTTACTACAGCACTTATTGTGACAACAAAAGCTGCTTATTGGTCCAACATTTCTACACTGTTTGCGTAAAAGTGGATTATTTTATTGAGATTTCTTGAACTGAGAGAGGTTTTTGTCCATCGATGTAAAACTGATCCATAAACCAATATATTGCTTTTTTAAATTGTTTCAATTCTTGCATGGTCTCAACCAGTGTGGTTTAACTTTTACCTTTATTTATTGTGCCTTCTTTTGTTTTCTAAACAACCGCTTTCAAGATGTTTACTTTTTTTGCTGAAATTCCATATGCTTTGTACACCTTTTACATATAGTAGATGGAATTTTGTGTTTTGTAACAACCATTGTGTTTGTGAAACTCCTGTGCAAAATGCTCTGCTGGGACCACAGTTTAGAGGGAGAGCTTAGATAATACTGAAGGTTCTTCTGAACAATGGTGGCAGTCTCATTTGTCATCCTAATGCTCCTTTTAATCATCAACCAACTCAGCAAACGCTTAAACCTAGTAGCTCTTTTATAGTTTTTTATCATACCTAAAGACATTAAATATCGTTGTAGAATGAGAATCAGACTTTAGTTGCATAAGGACGTCGCAAATCTTGAGTGATGTCATGTCAGCCTGGCCTTCAGTTGTTTATGTAGCACCATTTGAGGCGAAGGTAATCTGCTATTCAAACAATCAATAGCGATTTTAAAACACCTATTACAGTAATGACTCTAAGTATGTATGTGTGTGTGGATGTTTGTGTGTGTAGGCATGTAGCTGTGTGTTGTTCAGTCTGACCCAGACTACAGGAAAACAAAGGTTCTGATGCTCTGCTGACATGAACATAACCTTCTATCCTACAGTCTGACAGCATAAAAACAGGCAGAAAATGTCTTTCTGTCTGCTTTTACCTCTCAGAGCCACCTTGCTACTTTCTTCATGACCTCTCTCACATGTATTTGTTCAGCTCACAAAAGCTGCAGAAATAGTGTATTTTTAGATAAAGGTGCCAGACAATGGGAACCTAAAACAAATGACTGAGTTGTCAGAGTTGTTTTATTTGTTTAGAGGACAGGATACATTGTTATCTGGGGGCTTCTTTCAAACTGCTACCTTCTGTGCTCTGTTGTGACACAACAAACGGAAAGTGTCAGAAAGGGTCTTTAGGTGAATACTAAGAGATTCAATCAGCTCAGAATGTTTATAATCAAATCTTGTGGGAATTTACATGTAAGAATAAGCAGATGAAACATTGAATGCAATTCATAAAACCACAAACTGCAAAAATTCTCAAGTTTTTGAATCAACAAATTGTGGTGGAAGGAGCTGGCTTATAACAAATCAAAATGTGAGAAGTAAAAGATATTTCTAACCTGCAGCTCTACTTTTAGGTGAACAAAAAAGTGGTATTTGTCTTAAATATCTATGGTCCTGATTCAGTATAGCTTAGTGTGACTCTCTCAGCTCGAACACACTTTTCCACACAATGATGGTTGTGCATCTTGAAATGCTGTGTTTAAAGACGAGCCAGACCTACTGTGACAGATGCAATATATAAGGACCTTAAAATTGTACAAGATTAGCTTTAAAAAACGAGCTCCTTTAAAGGCTGCACATGTCAGAGCAGGTTTTACACTAGACATATTTAGTACATACAAAGAACGATGGATAACATTTCTACACCATAAACCTTTCAGTTATTGTAAAAATATATTGTTATAGCACACACGTGTCCACACACATGCACACTCCTCAGTAAGTAAAACTACTTATTTAACCTATGTCATATTACAAACTCTTAAGTGCTGCAGTGACAGAAAAACCCAATTCATATTCGTATGGAGGATAACACGCTTTTCATATTTTTAAGCCACCACATTACCCCAAAGGCGGCTCTAGTATGCTGTGAATACAAATGCCAGAACACACAGTATGCTGTAAAGACATTGAATTTCTCAGAGGTGCCGGTGCCCTGTGAAATCTGCTACTGACAGAATTTGACTTTTTCCTGACTTTGGCTCAAAGAAAGTGGCTTGAGGTGATGGTTTCAATTTCATTGCCCACATGTGCAATCTTGCATGAGATGCAAGTATTGGATATCACTTTGATGCAGATGGTGTATTCTTGCTTTTCAGTATGTGCAACCACAGCATTCAATAATGCCACTGGGCAAATCCTTCTGCTCAGCCTTACTGTGAATGTTATGATTGTTGTATGTTATGCTCATTAAAATTATCTTTGCTGCACTTTGTTTACTGCAATGCTGATTCACTTGCCATTGCTCATAGCAAATTCTTTACCTCTTTAGGGGAAACAGTGCATGTCCGATGAACTTAGTCCCTTTTTTTTTTTTAGAGTAAGTTTTACGTGCTTTGATGTGTGTGTATTTTTACATGTATGTGTATATGCATGTGTTAAATAAACAGTTTGTATTTCTGTGTTGACTGAGTCCACAAGTCTGCCTCCATCTGCTCCTGTCTGTGTTGCTGCTGGGCCACCTGCCTTTTTCCTGCCTCCTTCCCGGACTGCTCCTGAGAAGCAGAGATAAGACCCACTGATGTTTGTCTGCTCCCTGGCAGATTATGGAGGCAGACAGGTACAAGAACTCAGGCAGACATCTATAGTATAGTGGAGTCCAAGGGAGAACTTTCTTAGGATTCTGCCTAAGCTGACCACAGACTGTTTTTATGTGCTGTTGCAGCTTGGTTAATTACTGTTTAAAGATGTAGACATTATGATTAATTAATTAATTATGAATAATAAAACATAATGTCACTAATTGTCCTTTGAGTAATCATGATTTAAATGCTATCAACAAACTTTAACTGTAATTGGTGAATGCAGTTGAAGTCAGTAGATCATCAGTATATCAGAGACATTGTGGAAGCACAATAATTATATTGGATAAAGTATCTGTCTTAACATGTTGTTACAAAAATAGTGAGATTAAATTATGTTGTTTGTTCAATACCTATCAACTGATTTATTTATTTTATTAGTTTGGATGGTTTTAGAATAAATTTAGAATTTTGCCTTTAAATAAAGGGACTGTATGATTCAATAATAGGCCAAATGAATAAAACGTTTTTAAAATGTCAGAAAAGGGTATTTTGTAATAAACACTGCTTAAATGTGATTTAAATTTAATCTATTGCACTGATGAATCATTCCAAACAGTTTTTTAGGTTTTACAGTTGTTGGTAAAGACACTGAAGAAGCTATCATTTTTATTGCAAAAGCCACACAAAAATAGTTAATGTAATGACAATACAGTTTCTCAGTATGGCATCTTTAATTGATGGTTGCGAGTAAATATTTAAAATATAAAAAAAGTTTTTTTATTCACTTGTGGATGGGTGTTCGATTAGTAAAAGCTTTTATTAAGTGTGAGAGGGTTTGAGGAGAAAAAATTTAAATATCAAAGCTGTGTGGTGTGCGTAGATCTTTTTTGTGTACATCCCAAGTGTGTGTGTCTTTGTGTGCTGTGAACATTTAGGCAGCACATGGACAGTTTGAACTGCCTACTTAGGCCTTTTCTGCTTCTGTGAAGAACATGTCACAGGCACCTCAGATCAAAAAATACCATACCTCTTCCTTCATCTGCTAAAGTCAGAGCAGAGAGGCAAGAAAGAGAAACGGATAGGAACGTTGGTTTGCAGCAGCAAAATGGTCGTGTAGAGGAAAGACACAGCAGAAAATGGATTAGGTAGACATCAGAACAAACAAAAGGGCGGTCTGAGTGTAAAAAGTGGGATTAAAAATGGATCAGAGGGTTTTTAGCACTAGTGTGTTACTTCTGTACATTCCAGACAAAGCTATTACCATGCTTAGTCCCTTTTATCAGACATTATAAGCTTATGTCATAACAAAGCATCCAACTTCTGCTCTCTGTTTATGTTATTTAAAGCTCTAATATTGGGTCTTGCCTGTAGCTTTCTGCTTCTCTCTTATTTTTTCCTCTTTGTGCCCATTGCTTCTGTTTGATTGACTCGTGTTTGATCAGAACCGTTTGAATATTTTTCTTAATATTTATGTGGCCAGATATGAAGATACAAATTAATTGTAACCTAACTGACTGAATATATCTTGTTCATTGCTCTCCACAGCATTGGTAGACAGGTCCCTCCACATGCCCCACAGCTCTACTGGAAAATGAAATTAGAGGAAAGGAGAGATGTACGAACAGAAATGGGACGAGGGATAATGCATGATTCACATGCCCTATGCATTGAATGTGTAGCACATTGCATATACATGGGTGAGAAAGCATAGAGGGAATTCAAGGGTTTAGGAAGACTTAAGAGGCAGACTTTTACAAGGTGAAGTACAGCTTATAAAGCAGGCTCAGACTGAATTAGACTGTGTGAGCTACTGAGACTCACTGACTGGCAGATTAGCAGAATGACAAATGATTTATTACAGATCTTTGAGTAGTCATAAAGTTCTGTATATTTTCATTTTACATTTTGTTAAAATTAATATGCTTATTTTTTGTGTGATAAAGTCACTGTAATTAATAGTGAAGCATCTTAATCAAATTGAATAGCACATGGGTGAATGCTGGGGTAGCTTGTAGCAGTTCTCTTGCAATCAGTGGCAGCATCTGTCAGGTGAACAGCAGTTTAAAGTAATTAAACGTATTAAAACGTAATTTGATAGTTTTGTTACAATGGTGAGAATGAATGAATTGATAAGAATGGATGATGCAAAAAATGTCATTTAGCTTGTAAGTTTGAGCTTGTTTAATTATTTCTGTTTTCTCTGTAAGGAGATGTTACACTAAACTACCGAGCACCGCAGGTTACTCTTGTTAGACACAAGTATGATCTAAATTCTGCATGGCATTCATTTACACATAAATAACATTTTGTTAAAAAGGACCAAGCAGCACTTCTTTAAGATTTCACCTTTGGCTGTTGCACTGTATATCCTGCTGTGCAGCCAGTGAACATGGAGTAGTGATTTTTGTCAGCTTTATTAACTGCTGTTGGGCTTTATCGGGGGCACAGCAGTGCATAATTGGACAATCCAAGCCCATGAAACATGATGTCTATAAAGTTTTCTTTGCCACTTGCATCACTGTTATTTATGAATGCCTACTATAATTTCTGCTATCTAGTGTTGAAATACATGAAAGATTCTTTGTAAAACTTTGTCACAAATCTGCTGGTGTAATTCACTGGGTTTGTTGTTCATTCATTTCAGGTTGTATTTCTATAAATTAATCTCAACAGCTATTTACTGTGGGCCAATATACTGCCTGTTGAATGGCAATGGATATCCTCAACAGGTACTCTATCTGGTAGAAGAAACAGAGCAAAGGACGGGGAGGAATGGTGGCGTTTCAAGGAGAGGTAAAATAAGAGATGGAGAAGAGAGGAAGAACCAAGTGAGCGAAAAATGAAAGACATGAGGCGCAGCAGAAAACAATAAGAGATGATAATGAGCCGAGGGAGGGGTTCATGGAAAGAGGAGTTTGTTGGAAGATTTAACAAGACAAACTGAGACAGTAAGTCAGACATGATACTTCACATATTAGAAACCGTATGAGAACTACAAAAGGAGCTCAATGAGAAAGCGAAGGGACAAAGTCACTGCAGTGACTTCAGATCTGATCAGTGCATGAGAGAGGCCAAACATGAAATTTAGCTACTGTGGTGCATAGTGAGGGGTGGTACATTTTTAGCTTTTCTCTCTAGTCACATTTACAAATTGCAAGGACCACCAGTCACAAGCCACTGGCTAAACTGGCTGATGGAGAAGACAGCTTTGCTTGATGGATCTAATGATAATGGAGAAATAGAGGTCAGAGATGAATTTTTACTTTCTAGTGGCATGATGACAACAGTGCTGATACTGCTCCTTATACTTCATGAAACCACTGCCTTCACATTGGTTCTACTGATGAAGTGAGTGAGCTGCATGTGAGAATGCAAATAAACTGTACAAGTCAGACAGACCTGAGGTTACCCAGAGTCTATGAAGTTGCATGAAGTCTAGGTATGTGGTCTCTGCTGCATCATGTCATGTCTCATGCACCCTCTACAGAGGATCCTTTGCCCCTCACTGAAATCAAGCTGAGTTTTTCTGCATGTGAGAATGCATCTGAGTTGGACAATCTCCCCTTGGTGTGCTGCACATGTGAAAGCACATCTTCACACAATGTCCAAATCTCATTCTGCAAACATTGCTCAGAGTTCAAAGGTGAAAATGGCCCTAGACATCCTTGTCAGGACAAGGTGTTGTTTGTGTAAAGTCAGTAAATGCAAGGTGAGGTGTTGTACCTAATTTTTGTTATATATATTTTTGGTAAGGCACACCCTAAGAAAAGGGACAAAAAACTAATATTTGTCATTTATTTAGTAAAATGTAAATTATGTAAACTATACATTGACATTATTATTGTAGATATTCAAGCAAATAAAGCCAGTTTAGGATATTTATAATCAAGTTAAATCAACTGCAAGCAGAGCTGTGCAGTTTAAGGTTTAAGGCACATTAACAGCTACTTAAGTGTTAATCTAATTTGACAGGGTGCACTAAACCCAAAAAAGGTGCATACCAAACCAAATGTTACCTATCAAACTGTTCTTTGACTATATACCCTCATTCATTGCCTACAGAAAGTTTTTTTCTTCTGTAGTTTTATTGTTGCTTTTGCTTTCAGCTGAGTGTCATAAAACCCAAGGCTTATGTCATTTTAATGCTATTATTTTGCCCCCAGAAATCTCGTGACTCTTAATAATCAAGGAGCGTATTTGTATTCAAGCCAGTTGCAGTCCACGCTGCCATATTTTCATTCTCACTGGCTTTTAGTTTTCATTGAGCCGTGAACTGCTCTCCCATGACAGCTCAGGTAGAACGCATCAGCGAATGGCGAAGAGACAATTTGCTGTTCAATAACCCTGGTGTTTGCATGTGAGTGACAGGTCCTTATCAGAGCACCAGCTGGCTGATCAAAGTTGAAAGGGGGTCAGGCTGAATTAAAGACTAGCTAATTAAAATGTCCAGGGAACATGCCAGCCCTCATTTCATTTATCTTCTCAAGCACAGTTGGGGAACGAAAGAGATAGGTGAAATGTGGGAGAAGCAGGAAAAAAACAATAAAGGTGTATTCTCCAACAAGTTGAACTTCATCAGATACTAGGAGATAGATTATTAAACAGTCTCTCTGTGTGTTTTGGAACAATCAGATTTGTTTTTTTGTGATATCATGGTTCACAACAAGATGCGAGTCACTGATTTTGGTAGGTGAGAGTTCACCTGAAAGCAGATTGCTGTAGATTGATAGGTCGAGGCCCCAGGCAAAGAAGCAAAGCATGTATTGGAGAATCCATTAAGGCCTTTCCTGTTTTCAGCCCACTATCACTTGTTTTTATGGCATTGTCTTTTTTAAATTTCCCGTTCTCACACAATGCTGGAAAGCAGACACTCTGCTGTTGGTGGTGTGTATTTGTTTGTGAATATATATTTGTATACACAATTAAGGTTGTTTTTGGTATAAAGGTCACTTTAAAATCCTTTTTTTTTTTTTAACTAAAGGATACTTAGAACAAGATATGAATTATATGTTCTGTGGCAGGCATTCTGTTTTTGTCAGTGTAAGCTGTTGTTGTATCTTGCGAAGTCCCTAGATCCTCAAAAACGAATCTCCAACTTTGAAATCCAGTATAGAAAATAACACTTCACCATTAGTGCCAATGCACTATATCTGTGAAGTTGTCTTTTATACCGGCACTTTTGTTGTGAAGGTGTCTGAGACTGACTGACACTGAGAGCGAATCAGCCTAATGAGGTGCCATGTTGCCCTGTAGAAATGATTGCCCCAGGAGGAGAGGCATTAGATTGATGAGGGCAATCTTTGCCTGTGTTTCTGAGATGCACCAGTGCCTTTACCACCAGCACCGCAACGTTTAGAAAGAAGCAAGTCAGACCGGTGACCCAGAAGATTTCTTTGGAAAGTTAAAAAATGGGGATCTGCCCTACCACCTCAGCTTTAAGTGACAAAATCAATTTAAGTATTGCGCTGCTTTCGAATAAGTTCAATTTCTTAATGTCATCAGTCATGGCTTGTCTCTGCTGATGCTGATCACCATGGTAACCTGATATTACCCAGACCACTGAGGTAATATCTGTAGAGATTGTCACTCTGTGAGTCCAGTTGTCTAAAATTGATTAAAAGACTCATTTCTGAAAAAGCAAGCAGGGAACTTTAGGTGTGCAAAAAAACATGGCAACAATTAAAATGTGTTTCTCCTGTTAAAGTGTAATGGCAGTCAGTCGATACACAAGGTTGTTGATGCAATAGATGATGATTTGTTCATGCTCATTTTTTACTGTTTGACCAAACATTCTGGGTGTGACTGCCGCTAAGTAGTGTTAGTGACACATTCATCAGGACTTGGTTGATTGCTTCTTACTTCAACAGTGATGTGAGGCAGGAGGTCCTGCAGGTAAACACAGTTTGATAGCTTACAGTGGACAAGCTGTGAATTCAGCAAATTACAACAAAATAGTAGTAGTAGTAATAATAACTTGTGTGTGGCCCTGATACTTGCATCTCAGTCCATCTATATACTATTATGAACTGATTATCCTGTACAGCCATCATCACCACTGTGATTTGTTTTACAATGAAGTAGACTAGTCATTAGATATTAAACAATGAAAATAAAATATAGAGTTTATTTGCTTTGTGCTGCATATCAGAGTGATTATGATGACTGATAATAAAAGGATTGTAATTAGTGATTGAGAGGAGCTTTTAGATACGGTTTGATCAAACATGGCAAGTAAGGCGAAGGCGCTGCCTCCCTGTCATTTTTTATTTCAAGTCACTTATGTGGACATCGAAAAAATTACAGGTGGTGAGGGAACTGTCAGATGAAGTGAAGTATAAAGTCCTTTTGACTAACCTGTGACAGTGTCTATTTAAGGTATATACTGTATCTGTAAACTACAGACTTAACTGTGACACAGAGCTTAATTCATGTCTAGCTCCTGCACCAGTCAACCATTATTTGTAAACTTAATCAGCAGCAATAAAGTGATTTCCCCACAGGTTGGACAGATTGTAGTAGAGTTTTACTTTGCCTGTCAGCCTGGCAGAGTCTTGCTGTAATTTTGAGCTTAATCTCTGGTGTGAAGTAAAGTTGTAAGAAGCTGTCTTTTAGATTTTAGATTTTAATGTGGCTGAGAGGTATTAATGAACAAAGGAGGATGACTGAATGAAATAGTCTTCCTGGTTGAACTTTTGCTAAGCTTTGGCTACCAACTATTGCACTTGCCGCTAGAACACCATGAACACAGCCATACATGTTACTGTTACTTGCAAAATTACGCCGCCACTCTGGAGTTTGTGACGTGGGATTACTTTAGAACCAGCCTGGATTGAACAGAAGCTATTTGAAAACAATGTTCCTCATGTTTATAAAGCTTTGCTGGGTTGTTTGTCTGTTGTCTTTTAGTGGCAGAGTTTGCAGAACTGTATCACTTAGCAAACTGATCGAACTCTGGAGTGGATCCTTGGGGAGATGGAAGACAGTGCTCTGAGGCCAACGCTTAACGCAGTGTACCTACTCTGTAGTGATACTTTACACATTATATCTTTTGAATGAGTCTGGTTGCACTTACATATTTATCAAAGTAATGTATCCTCAGTAACTGAAAAGCTGCCCTACTGGGTTGAGATCAGACGACTGACTTGGTCATTGACGAATATTCCTTTTCTTTGCCTTCAAGAAGTCTTGAGCTGCTTCCATAATATGTTTAGGGTCATTATCCACACAGTGAAGCACCGTCCTATCAGGTTTAGAGTATTTGGCTAAATGTGAGCATAGATTACAGCCCCATACTCAGAATTCATCTTTCTACTTCTGTCGGCAGTCATAACACAATAAACACCAGTGAGTCTGTTGTTGATGGTTTGATGTTTGTAGCTTAATGGAGGACTATCACTTGCACTGAGATATCCTTGGACTTTATATTGGTAGCTCCAGTCAAACAGCTGCCAAATGCCAACTCAACACCTGATATCAACTCCAAACATTGTATCTACTCAATTTGTCTTGTAATGACGGAATGGACCAGTGCAGTCTTTCCATCACCAAATACTTCATATTAGTTTTTGGTTACATATGTTTATAAATACATATACTACATATATACAGGCTTACTGTGTATTGTAAACATTGTGGTGAGCCATTATCTATTAAATATTTCTATTTGTCCAGTTATTTGGTTGATGAATAAATATTCCCATACAGCTTAACAGTGCTGCATCCATTAAAAGCAACAGTGGCTGAAGGACTTGGACAATGAATTAACATGGTGAATGACACTATAAAGTACTTGATTTTTTCAATTTTTCATTTTTATATATATTCTTTTATGAACCAGGAGGTTCATAAAAGGATCAGGAGTTGCATCTCACATTTTAAACTAATAGTATATTAGATGGAAATGGGAAGCTATATTAATGGATATTAGCCAAAAGTTATTGCTTACGAGGAATAATAAAATGGAACTTTTTCAAGTTCCATCAGAATTATTAAATGTCTCTGCTCAGAGAGAGATGGGTAAAAAAAAACATATCTATCATTTTCTAAATTTTTATTGCTTCCATCAGCTGCATAGTAGACACACAGTGGATAACAGGGGCCTTTTCACTGCAGCTTGCAAATTGAATGAGTCACCC
>OMLM01005093.1:21771-44891 GCA_900302695.1 Helostoma temminkii
ATTTAGTGCTGGATCCCCATTTTATGTTTTCGTTTCAGATTTGAGTGTTTTCTAAAGCGAGACAAGTCATGTTTTAAAAGTTTTTTTTTTATTATTCCCTTCAGTGTGTTCCCTGCCAAACAACACAGACATAATGTCCTTGAGCTTTTCTCAGGTGAACAAAGCCAAGCGAGATCTTTCTGATACATTAGCCTTTATACCCCCCTTCACCCTCTTTCTGACTCTTCTTGCCTGACTCTTTCTCTTTGACACTTTGTGTCTCGTATGTTTATCTCTCCTACACAAATGCAATATACACAGTGCTCTGGTTTCTCCAGTGCTATTTATAGAGAATGTGTCTTTGCAAAAGTTTCTCCATTATGTTAAGCAGTTTTTAAAGGTTCCACTGCAACTCTGAGCACAATACAGATCTGCCTAATAATCGACAACAGCTGATGACTTTGTACAACTTTTGCTGACCACTAGCTTCTAAACATCTACATATCTGCATTGTACTGTGTTTACAGTACTAAGTTGGAAGAATAATTAAGAAGTTACATTTTCATGCCACTTCTTCAGTGTTCTACCCTAAACATTAGAGATTTGACACTCGCCACCACAGAGTACACTGGCACAAAGACCTGCCATTAATTCAGTTCACTGAGAGGGTTTTTAATTATCTATTTATTTTGTATCACACGCTATTTATCTTAGAATGCCATTTTTATGATGTGTGCAAATAACATTGGCTAGACCTCATTTTGTTTTCATAATAAAATAAAGGCTATGAATGCACATTTGTCATACAACCAGCAGTACTATTAGTGATGTTTATGCTTGATATTTTGTTTACGTTACGAAATGGGCATAGATAAGATATCATATTTATGCATGCAGCGAGATTGATGCATTAAACACTGTGCAATCATGGTAAAAGGATGTGTTGTCAGCTGAAGTGAGCAAATGAACTCTAGAGAGTTTAGGAGAGTTTAGGAGTGTAAGAATAGTACCTTTGTCCTATATCAAAAGAAAAGAAAGAGTCTAATAATAATGCACGTCTAACCTTAGACATCAAAGGAAAGGTGTTTGTATAGTGTTAGTCAATTTTTTGTGGTTTTGGCCGTATTGATTAAACACTGACTATAACCACACTCAGCAATTACATTGTAAAACTGAAGGGACACATTTTTTACTTGGTTAGTTTCTGTCATACTCAGAAGCAGAAGAAAGTGTCAGCCAGTTACACAGCAGAACATTCAGGATGTCCTAGAGACATTCTGTGAAACTTTTAAAGCTTTTTTATTGGTTTATTAAGTTGGATTCTGTTAAAATTGCAAGGAAATAATGTGATATCCACTTTCTAAAGCAGACAAGCAGGACTCAGATTGAGTATTATGAGAAGTGTAAAAGTCAAAAGTCCGGGATCTTTTTTGTAATATTCTGTGTGCGCGCCAAATATTTTCAATTGTTGAATGGTCTGGACTGCAGCCTTGCCATGCAGTTGTCATAGAGACTGCTGTACGCAGTTTAACATCATGCTACTGAAATATGCAAGTCCTTCCCTGATGAAGGAATTGGCTGGATGGGAGCTTATGCCTTTCTAAAATTTGGCTGTATCTATTAGCTTTCATGGTGCCTCTCCAGATGTCCACGCTCCCCTTTCCATAGGCACTAATGCACCCCCTAACACCAGAGAGGCAGGCATTTAAACTGAGCGCTGATAAAAATCCTAATTTCAGCAGATTCTCAGAATTTGCAGAAATCTGATGATATAATGTATGGTAGATAATGGTATATTCATCATCTTTCATCAAGTCTTTGCAATTTTACATTGAAGAACATAGTTCTGAATTTGATCATTTAAAGACATAGCTTTTCACAGATTGGTGAACCTCTGCCCATCTTTTACTACACACTTTTCCAGCATTTTGTTGCCTTTGTCCCAGTTTTTTTGAAACATGTCTTTGATACAATTTAGTGCTGTGTACCGTGCTTCAGTGTAATTTTATCTTTGTTTATTTAGACAGCATATATTTCTGTGCCCCTTCAATGTGTTGAGTAATTTTCTCAAAATAAGATCACGTGCTCCTTTTTTTTGTCTCGGAACAAATACGATTTTCAAGAACCTCCAATAAACAATATCATAAATGTTGTACTGTGGGGTAAATCAGAGGATCTAATTAACGGCATCCGGGGAGTTAACATGTTTTATGAACGTTGTTCGTGGCCTTTATTTTCAGCTTCAGTGCAATCAATTTGACATGTCCAATCTAGACGCGGTTTAAATATTTATTGATTTGTCTTCCTCTCTATATGAATTAGCATTTGTCATCTGTTACAGACATGTAACAGATCTGACTGCATTTTGGGCTGCCATTGACCTTCACACATAAAGAAAGATTAAACTGTAGTGTGCTCATTAATAGGACGAGAGAGATATCCAAAATGAAACAACAGAGTGTCGGAGCATTTCGGTTGGCAGAGGAAAGGGGCACATTGAGAGACAAAGGGACTAAAATGGAGAGCAGTCTCTTTTCCCTGTGGCAAATAGATTTAATTCTCACTCTTACTACACAGTAGTGTCCATGCTGTGGCAAACAAACTGCCATCTTTGTGTAGTTGCTTCTCTGACTCTTTTTCACACAGGCCAGATTTATCCTAGCTGCAAGTCTTACCAGCGCAGCACTATGCTTAAGTCTAACATGCTCTCCTGACGCGGCTTGTTCCCCTATTAGCAAGACAGGGCAGTCCACTGTTGGGAACTACCTCAGTTCCTATACATAAAAATAAATGGTTACTTTTACTCTTCCTTTACTACCTTAACTTGCAAGGTTAGGTATGTGTGTGTAAGGTTGTGTGTATTGCTAGTACCCTAACTAGAGTGTCAGATATCTGGGGAATTTTTGGGATTGTGCTGGGTGACAGGAAAAGAGGCACTGGTCTATATAAAATACTGTAAGCAACATTAAGGATCAGTTATTAGTATAATGATGTGTGCTCTTGGTGTATGGATTTTAACACTGTACATTGAACTGATGTTGAAGGACATTGCTTAGTTGAAAAGATGTTCCCTGGGACTTATCTAGGTTTGGATCAGTGACTGGATCTGCAGATGGGCATCTTGGGTGTGCTGCAGCCGATGCTGTTGTGAGAGGATGCGCTGGTCCCTGAACTGTGTCTGTTTACTCAGCTGTTTTGTTGAATGGTTCAGGGAAATGATGGAGGGCTGCTGTTTGACAGAGCGTTGTCATGCCTCAGTTGGCACATTGGGAACCTAGCAGCCACTTTACTGCAGCACACCAACTGGCAGGTGGTGCACATTTGTTTTAGATTCTTATTTGAACATTATGCTCAAACTTTGGTTCAAATTATCTAGTGTTTACTTTTTAGCAACACTGGTGGGCATGGCAGGGCGGCACAGTGGTGCAGTGGTTAGCACTGTCGCCTCACAGCAAGAAGGTCCTGGGTTTGATTCCCGGGGTTGGCCAGGGTCTTTCTGTGTGGAGTTTGCATGTTCTCCCCGTGTTTGCATGGGTTCTCTCCAGGCACTCTGGCTTCCTCCCACAGTCCAAAGACATGCAGTTAGATTAACTAGGGGCTCTAAATTGCCCGGTGTGAGTGAGAGTGTGAATGGCCCTGCGATACACTGGTGACCTGTCCATGGTCTCTCGCCTGTATGCCGGCTGGGATAGGCTCCAGCACACTTGCAACCCCTACGGGGACTAAGCGGTTCAGAAAATGGATGGTGGCACAGCTGTAGAGATGGCAGTGCGTTGGTCATTTACCTCTTTGATATAGAATCTTAAATATCTCACTACATTCTTGGTCCCATTAATCCTACAGTCTGTAGTGAATCCTTGAAACTTTGTCTAGTTCCACCTGCAGGTTAGCAGCTACTTCTGTTGATCTATTGACTGACAGACAGACAGTGTTTTCTGTTTGATGACTTTGTGGCCCATAACTTTACTCTACCACAGCTATGGCATTCATATGATTGGCATTTATTGAAGTATCACAACAACTGCAGGATGGATTGTCATTAATTGTGATTAATTGTGATGCACAGCCTTACAAAGATGCTACTGTGCTTGAATTCTAGATTTCTAAATGATTTGTTTTATAGACAGTACGCGGGTTAGCTAAAAGGCAGTATTCCATCTGTAGATTATAAGATTAAAAATATGAAGATATTATCATTATCATTTAGAAGCATGTAACAACAATAAGTAGAAGTCTGCCTGTATAAAATACATATAGAATAACAATGACATGCAAGAAATGAAACATACAATGTACAAGCACAGATGTAAAAGCACATACAGTACATAAAAGCATAAATCACTTTTAGCCTTTTTGCAGAACCCTGTCTGTTGCCTTAATAGCTAGAAAGGCCACCTTCTGAAATTAGGCTTATGGAATTTATGTCACAGTCTGAATATATATTAAGGTGAAACCAGCCTGTATTATGCCATTAATGTAGTTCATTTCTTTACCTGTTGGTTTTATACTTTATCTTTCTTTCTGACAGAACTACTTTACAGCTCCAATGCACCTACTTTATATAGTCAGTGGCATAACATATATATATATTTCTCATCTGAGTCTCTACCAGTATCCCAAAGTGATTTCCATGCTCTGCAGAAATGTGTGCTACAGAGAAAGGACTGGCAGCTAGACCACGGCGCTTTGAGAAAATGAGTGTTCCATTATTTATGCTCCCCTCACTAACTTTATGATGCCGTTAGGTGGTCATGCTGTTGTCTTCTGTCTCCTTTTATTAACTGTGGTGCACCACTGCATTTTAATGGATATGTCAAAGAATGAAGTTTCCTTCTGGCAATGTAGCAAAGAGCCTGTTTCTTAGGCTCAGCGAAACTTAAGGATAGATGGTGCACATCATAAGTTGAAATCCATGTTTTAATGAGTTGGTTTTTTTACATGCCAGTCTAACACTGATTGTGTACCATATTAACAGCGAAGCGCTTTTTCCGGTATTGGCCTGAAAACTACAGTGACCTCAAATTTAGTGAAATTTACTTTGTATAGTGATTCTTACCCTACTACCCTGTTTTTATGTGATTTCAATATCCAATTTCCTCAAAAACTAGTTATTATTTTTGTTGGCTTATCAGGTTACTGAAGTATTGATGTTTGTTTCCTTCATAGATATCTTATTGCAGCTTTTAGACAAGTGCAGCAGTCTGAATAAACTGTTTTGTAATACACTAAAGGGTGTACATAGACATGCTCTGTGTGATTCATAAGTTCATTTGCAATGCAAGAATATGAAGTTCTTGAGGATGATTATCTGAAAGTGTGTTCCAGTCCTTAATTTCACTTACTGTGTATTACTTCCCGCCTAATTGTTTGTATTACATATAGTCACATGGAAATGGATATTTGGAATTGATGTTTTTGTCTTTGTAACCCAAGTATAATAATTTGTTGTGTATTGATGGCATGTAAGTAACACAGGCTATCTTTCAGTACAAACGTATGGCTTGTGTTATGTTTACCACACAAATGTACAGTAGTGAATAAAAAGTGGTAAGACATGGAAAAATAAGAAATTGCATTACATCACATCACATTACATCACTGTAGCTTTTAAGTATTACATAAAAATTTGTTTCATAGATAAAGCCTCACTTAAATAGTTTAAATTATATGATGGAACCATTCTGTACCATATTAAATGTTAATTATACCAACCCCTTTCACACTGCCACATATTTTTTTAGCTTAACTGGATGTGGCTAAATGAATGCTGTACATACACAACATTACTGTACAGTTACAACAGTTACTAGCTATATAAGCAGCACAGATATTTAAATATAGTCACTTAAAGACACGTTTTTTCAAAGTTATAGTAGCTATGCTGATTACCTTTCATACCACAAATACAGAAATTATATGTTTTGTTGCTAAATTAGAGACATCAAAGTTGATGCATATCTTTGGCAGATTATATAACAGCTGCATGGAAATGAAGAATGACATTCATTATCATCTTTCATGAGAAACGATCACTGATTGCACAGCTCTACATACGTAGCTGTGACTCCAGAGTGGAAAAATAGTTAAATTTCTTTCTTTTCCAATCCAGCCACTTCATATTACATGGCCTGTCTGAATAAGCAATGCCTGGAGTAGAATGGCAGCATCATGCCCTTAGACACTGCATACAAGCCCGTTTGTAATATTTAAGTGGGATTATAGTGATTGCATGCCCTGAACCCTTCAGCTTATTTTGTTAATTTGCTTTCAGTCAAAGTGTGAAAGAGCACCAACCTTTGCATCAGCAACAGCCGCTCATTTTAACTACAACTCAAACATCATTATTGTAAGTATCTTAATCCTTGTTGTCTCAAATGTGCCCATGGATGGATCTCATAATAAAGTCTTTGGTTTTGAGCAGATATTGAGTACTAGTCATTAAAAATAAATCAGCTTCCAAAAGGCAAAAAAATAAAAATACCCCTATGTGGTCACTGTACTTTTACCTCATACTAGGTAATAATGGTGTGGATGAGAAGAAAGCTATAATGGGTGAGAATGCTCTCCGGATGTCTAAATGCCACACTTGTACTGTGTTGACTCGGGTGAAATGCCATGGCTCTCTGCACACTATGAATAGTCTTTCACTATTTTTTCATAATCCTGTTTTTTTTATTGTAACACCACAAAGGCAAAGGAGGAAGTAGAATATAAAATGACTATATAAAGTGTCATAAACAGCAGAAGCAGACAAAATTGTTCGTACCCTTCATACTGAAATAGCGTGAAACTGACAACAGTAATTACAAATAAAAATGTACTAAAAATTTCCTTTAAATTGTGGTTCAACAGAAGCATTTGAAAAAATTTTGATCAGGTTAGATCAGATTTAGATCAGGGCTCATGGAAGACCACTTTAGAATAGTCTAATGTTTTGTTCTTAGCTATTCTTGGGTGTTTTTAGTTGTGTGTTTTGGGTCATTATCCTTTCTGATAGTCCTTTCTGGCACTGGGCAGCACATTTCGTTCCAGGATGCCTTGAAAGTCTCGATATTTCATTGTACTCTGCACAGATTCAAGACACCCTGTGCCAGCTGCAGCATAGCAGCCCCAGAACATAACCCAACTTCGTCCATATTTCACAGTAGGTACAGTGGTTTTTTCTTTGCATGCTTTATTTTTGCATCTGTGAACATGGAGCTGATGCGACTTGCCAAAAAGTTTTGTCTCATCTGTCCGAAGGTCCACTTTGGCTCAAACAGCAACGGATGGTGCGATCTGATGGTGATGTACCTCAACCTTGGGGTTCACCTCTGTCTTTGGAAGTTGTTTTTGTTACCATTCACATTATCCATCTCTTGTCATCAATTTTCCTCTTACAGTCCTGTAGCACTTAAACTTTTGAATAATTTGTGCAACTTTAGTCACAGGAACATCAAATTGCTTGGAGATGGCCTTATAGCCTTTACCATTAACATGTTTGTCTACAATTCTTTTCTAATCTCCTGCGACAACTCTCTTCTTAACTTTCTGTGGTTCATGTTCAGTGTGGTACACACCATGATACCAAACAGCACAGTGACTACTTTTCACCCTCTAAATAGGCAGACTCACTGATTACAAAGTTGAAGACACTTGTAATGCTAATAACAAGACACACTTTAGTTTAACATGTCACTATGTTTAAATTCTTTTCAATCTTTTCTAGGGGTACCAACATTTTTGTCCATGCCAGTTTCTTTTTTTTCTAATTCTTCTGTTGAACCACAGTAAAATTTAGATTTATTGATACTTGTCAGTTTCACTTAATTTCAATGACCACTGTGAGTTTTTCCTTTTTGAACAGAAGGGTACCAACAATTTCGTTTGCATCTTTAGACTGTTTAATTTCTAGCACCGCCATGAGTTTGACCTTCACGTTTTTTAGTTATTTAGCTCAACATCAGCAGTATATTTTCTTTTTGAATATTGTTCTTTGTGTTCAAATTTTAGAGGAATACAAGCGTTTTGCATGCTTTTTCTTTTAGATTATTCCAGTGTAGCCTATTGTGAAACCTCCTGTAAAACCTTCTCTAGGCCACAACATCCCTCTCATTCTCCTTTCAGAGGCATGGGGATGATTGCAGGCTCTCCTTACAGATAATGTCAGGTCAAGGATTGTTTACCACTTCAAGCTACCTTTTTTGCCTCCGCCAAATCCCAACTTTGAACACAGCCATTGTTCTGCTCATACTCATGTATTCCTTCAGATGTGATGGGCTTGAAAATGTAGCAAACAAATAAATAGCTCTACATGCAGAGGAGTACATGTGCAAGCACTCCCACATAATGTGATAACATGATGTTTGAAGTAGGTCTTCAATTGGACACCCCTGAACAGTGTGCAACTTGGTATCCCACACACAGCACATCCCTCAGATCAGCTTTCAGCCTTTTTCCCAAGTGGCCAAAGCTTGGAAGGAATGTAGAACATGATGAATCTATGCAGAAAGGGGCAAAGCTAACCTTTGTTTGTCCCAACAAAATGATTTCAGTGAGTAAAATGTGCTTAATACTCTGGTATTTGTAAAACCTTGTGATAATTTCTACATCACACTATGACTAAATCGGTCTAAAATTGTATTCACTACCAGTCAAAAGTTTGTATAAACATAGGTGTTACCATGTTCTTCATGAAAATATACACGTCTTCCGCTTTGTTAACATAAATGCAAAGGGTTTTCTAATGATCAGTTCTCCTTTTTAATTAATACATTTAAATAAACTAGCAAGTATCACGTGCTATTGGAATACAATGTAAATATTCCCCTTAAAAAACTGCAGATTCCAGCTACTAGTCATTTCAAATATTATCAGTGTCTATGCTGTATTTCCGAGCAATTAAATGTTAGAAAATCTGCTTTTCCTAAAAAACACAGCAAATTTTATGTGTGTTTAAACCTTTTACTCATACAGTAGTGTATATAGCAGATGTTCTGCTGTATAATTAAAATATGCCTATGGCTGAATTATAAAGTTGTTATAATGCTGTACAGGTCATGACTTGTCCTGATTTTGTTTGACTGTATAATATATTTCTATGAAATTAAAGTATATACAGTGAGCAGAAATACCAGAACATACAAAGACCCTTGGGTCATCAAGTGTGTAGGTAGGATTAGCATACAAAAATTTGGACATGCTTTCTGCAAAAAAACTTAAAAAGCCTTCACAATCACAGAGACAACTGCTGTGTTCAGAACTATAACATTTTATGGTGAATAGATGGGAGTTAGGAAATGAATAAATGTTAACAACATTTCACTGAAATTAGCTTCAGTTTGAAAATCTGGAAGGATTTATAGGTTTTCACATGCTTTTTCTTCCTTTTTGTGGAGTGAGGACTTAACATCAAACATATTTTTAATAGATAGTGTTGTGGAGGAATGACAGAGCAGATGTATGAGTGAAGAGAGAAGAGTGACTATTGATCGCATCATATATTGGTGTACACCAACCAATGGCTTGCAGGCACTGAGCAACAGTAAAGGAAAAGTGCCAGCATTTTCTTTTTTCTCACGGGCAATGACTTAACAGTGTTTTGCACACAATCAGAGCCAGCCTGATCACCCAGATCTGATGTTGTGTGTCTCTGTCATACTTTGACTAGAATAATACAGATCTGTTCAGTATTTTCGTAATTAGTTCACAGAAACCGGGCCTTTAAAATCCTTGAGCTAGATGGTCATTATTTAGAAAAAATATTTTTGGGGATGTATCAGGTGTGATACTGTCCCTGTGTACTGGTACTCGTACTTGTAAAATTACTCCACACTCAATACCACTTTATGGCAGAACATTAATCTTGTGTTAGGTGAGTGGGTGGGCGAAGGTGGAGAAATGTCAGCAGTGGAGATATTTTAAGATACGTGTTAGCATAACACATGGTACAACATGTTTGCTAATGCCAGTAGCAGCAGCAACCACCCCTGCATCAAACACCAGAGAAGTGGGAGAAAATGTCCAAATGTCCATTGCCTCCTCAGTGTGCTGAAGCCCAGGTATTCAGGTCATTCCCAGCCATGATCACATCACTGACCGAAGGTACATGACTTTGTGAAAAAACATTTTCACAGCCTGACATTACAGCTGCTTCACCACAGATATTTGGACCAGCAGAGTCTCTTATCAGTTTAACAGCACAATGGATTGATGAAAATAGTTGGACATAAAAATAGTTGACATTTCAAACATCCCTTGTTAGCCTGCTACCGCCAGAAAGACATTCATTAATTGAAATGGGGTGGCATTGTCATTCTTGTTTACCTGTCGAGTTTTATGTTTATTTTTTGATGTGAGCAATAGTCTCCTGTTGTTTAATTTATTTTGTCACAGTCAGAAAGCGAATAACATCTGAATACAGTGTTTGAAGTTATTGCCCTTTTCTAGTATTTGCAGATATTATATTAAAAAATACAGCAACTGCAATATTATTAAGTACTTATATCAGTACTCGTTATTAGCAAGTGCTCAAATGTTATTATATCTGGCTAGACGCAACCTTGATTACGTTTTGGTAGCGAACCTAATCATTATGTTGTCAGGCAATGTATTTTGTAAATGAATGAAAAGTCACATTAACACTAATTGAGTCGTTGTTGGTTGGTTACAGACAGATGTTTGTGTTTAAATTTTTATGCAGACATTGTGTGTGAAATGATCTGTTAAATTTTTCACTAATATGACTTCTGTAGTGATCTGGAGCTATATACAAAATAAAATTCAATAAAATTAATTTGACCTTTTAGGGAGGGTGGGGGTCGCTATTGGGGTTGTGCTGCTCCCTGTTTATATAATGGTAGGAGAAACGCTATGAATAATTGTGTTTTTTTTATAAGCAGTCTAGGTTATTGATCAAGTAATACCAATTACATTTTTAATTGATGAATCCATAGGCATTCTCTGAAACATGTTTATGTTGTTTTGTGATATAGTTTTTTTGTTTCATTTTAGTGAGCTACTGTGTAGTTACTATAGAGTGTGCGTATGTGTGTGAACATATGTGCCTGTTTGCGTTTGTCCTGGCGAGACAGACTGAAACAGAGAGGCAACGAGTGATGCAGGTCATTGGAATGTAGACAAGCATTCAGCCAGATGTTGCAGAAATCAATTCCAGGGTGGCAGATGGCAAGATCACTAGGAGCATGATTCTCTCACCTTGTTGCGCTGCGCTAACTCAGGGATATACTAGAGCCTGTATTCTATAACCAATGTAGCCTATAATATACTCACATGATTTTGCAGGTGCTTTCACACCTAAAAATTACATCTTCATTTTTGTGGGAATATTCAATCATTCAGTATGAAGTTTGGCTATAAAACAAGAATGCAATCAAGGTGCACGATTTAAGAGCACTGTGCTTTCATCCTTTGCTTCAGAAGAATTTTTGTGGAAGGTTTCCACAGTCGCATTTGAGGGATTAAACTGTATTGCATTTGACAACCAAATTTGTCTTCAGTTGTGGTGCTTGATATTTAAATTGTGACATGTTGCATTTCTTAGGGTCTTAAAGAAGAGCTCATGCTTGATACCCATGCCAATTGTGGCTGTTATTGAAAGTGGTGAAAACTTGCCATCATGAGTCCTGTCCTCTGTCAAAGGGTGTTATAAATGTGCTGAAAAGATGAGCTAATGCATTCAGAAAATGCCACAGCTGCATGTGTTTTAGTTGGATGAAAAATATTCACAGGGCAGCCTTTTCCTAGCAGCTCAATAATTTTTATATTGTCTCAATCTGTAACTAAGCCAAGATAGGGTCTGTTTGTCTACCCCTGTGAAAACCTTTGCTTAAATTGTTTTTTTTTTCCTTGATAAAACACATTTGCTCTGATTAATTCTCTCTCTCTCTCTCTCTCTCTCTCTCTCTCTTTCTCTCTCTCTCACACACACACACACACACAACACACACACACACACATTTTTTTCTGTTTCACACACTTTCATCTGAACCTTCAGTAGCTATTTCCAGACCTGGCCTAGATGTTGATAAGTCCTTATCCAATCTCTCTGTCTCTTTCTTGACACAGCTTTTGATTTTGTCACCCCAGCTGATAAATGTAATGCACATGGTGAAACACATTGGCAATGATTTTGTTATGAATGAGATTATCTACTCATAATTATGAATTGGATTTTCATTGCCAAAGGTTTGAATAGTTAATGTCAATGTCTGTATAACATAGACCACACACTCTTCAGTTTATTTATTTATGTATTTTTGCAGGTGCCACAGTAAAGACACCATATTCTATTACCCCTTTTCCACTAAGCCTGTTCCAGGTCTGGTCCAGAGGTAGTGCTTAATTTTGAACCAGGTCTTTGTGCTTCCACAGCCAAAAAAACCTTTGGCCAGAAAAGCTGGTTCCAACCTTAGCGTTATTAGTGTTATGAAGCCAGAGACATTATGCAGATGTACATGGTTACATAATGGCATGGCTCTACGGCGGCTCTATAGCCCATGGAAAAGCAAACTGGTTTTTAGAATTTGAACCAGTCTAGCACCAGCCCAGAACTAGCATTAAGTTCTTGTTTGTTGAAAAGCGGTATATGTGACATAATACCAAAGGTCCCAGTATAATCTCATATATCAACCAATATTCTAACACCCAGAAATAGCTTTTTTCGTTAGACAAAAGAAAGTGTCTCGTAGGGAACTGTTATGTCAAGCTTACTCCTCATTTTATGTAATAACGGGGGCTACAGCTGCTGTGAGTTCCCTTGTCGGCTCCTACACTACAATGCAACTGCATAGTAGCTCTTGGGGAATAAACGTCAGTAGACAAAGCAAGTATACCCCTGGAGAGTTTGGGAATAGGACAGAAAACAGACAGATACATATACACACGGACACATGCAGACGCACAAATCCTTCCTTAGTAAACGCTATCTACAAAGAAACTGGAAGATACAGGCTTTTTACACATGGCTACCTCTCATTCCAGACAGAGGACAGAGGGAATAAATCTGGAGCTTAACTTGTTTTCAGTTTAAATGTAGAGCACATCAAGCTTCAATTTTTTGTCTTCTTTCCCTGAAGAATTTAGCTTTAATATGTTCTCTGCCCGTCACCCTTCCCATAGTTCCCTTGTTGGATTAATTGTAGACATTGTGCTTACATTCTAAAGTCTATTTACACCAAATACGTAAACCAGCCTGCAGTCTATATCCTGTGTCACTCATTATGGCATTTTATCAAGTGATGACTGACAGGCTTCTGAAAAGATTCATATTCACACAATTTCATTGTGATTCAGTCATTAGATATGATTTATCATGTGGGTTAATCTACAGAATGAAATCTGAAGGTTATCTAGCCTACACTGTGATCTATCATTTTAAATTGACCAGGCTCGTGCCTGCCTGCAGCCTAGAAATAAGAATCAACACCAGCTAATGCTTTTGCTCTTGTGGGACCCTCATGCCAACATGCCTTGGGGAGAGCTCTAGTTGGTAGTTTGATCCCCTGCCAGGTCACACCAGAAAAAAATATAATGACTAGCGGATATTTGAACCCATGACTCCAGAACTATTCAGATAAAACTGATCCTGAGTAAGGTCAGAACTCCTTTAAATATCTACTAAACAAAGGGTAATAAAAGTAAGGACATCTTGTGCTTGGTTAATCAATAAAATGAATCAATAACAATATCTCCATTTCAAACATTGCCCTAATATTGAAGAAAGGCAGGAGTAGTAACATATCCTGATACAAGGGTGAGCACTTAGTGTTGGATGCTGTGAGGAGGTGTGGAAGTGAAGCTGAAAGAAGTAGAGGCAGAAAGCTGCAGTGTGTAGGTGGCACCCACACAGCTCATCTTAGCTTAGCCGGCCCTGCATTAGCTAGAAGGCTATGGCCAGTTTGTCTGAAATCTCTGAGGAAGGGACAGATCAAAGGCAGGGCAAGGGGCCATAAGACAGCTTATACACTTTCTGAGGCAAAGGCACACATGTACATTTATGTGCCCAAACACAAAGGAATGCAGAACACACTTGCTCCTTTGTCTTCTATTGATTGCGTTCTATATCCCTCCTCTTCGCCTCCAGTTTGATAGTCCCCGCAATAAAGGCTATACTGGCAAAGCATTTAGCAGTTGGAAAAGTCAACTTCAGCCTGCAGTCAAATGCTGCACACAGTATGCAGCAAGAAACATTATACAGTATTGTATAATAAAGGCATGTCTGTGTTGAGAATATAGGGTTGCAGAAAAGGTCTTGAACTGATTGGCAATTACAATGACTATTGATCACAGAACTCACTAGTGATATTTAAAAAAGGTGATGAGCTTCTTAATGGAAAAAAACATTTTGCTTTACCTTTTCTATCTGTCAGTCCTGACAGTTTTTTATACAGGTGATTTCATCTTCTGCCCCCTATGCGGCTGCCATGATCTGCAGTCACACCTAGTGTTTTGTGGACCTGGTGATTTGTGTCCAGGTTTGTGAGTCACACAATTGCCAGATCCCTATTTTCTGAACACTACATTGACAACATGAACAAAAATAAAGGTTCATGACAGTATAAGTCATTATTTTGACATTTAAACGGCTCCATGTTTGCTATTTATCCAATGGCTACTATTGCCATGAAATTCCATTTGGAGATTTAAGGTCTCCAGAGGATAAAGTTGTTGATTTCCTGAAGTTTCATTCAGCTCCATCATCACCTCAATAATTCAAAACCTAACCGAATACAAAGCCTAGAACATAATTCATTTCATTTAGTTTAGTTTTCTTTACAATGAGCTGTAATGCCTCATAGCATTGCAGACTCCCTATTATTAATAAGAGTTGATTAACCCACAGGACTTCAGGGGAAGCCCCCTGTATGTATGTAACATTATAATGTACCAGGATTACTCATCTTGCACCCTTTAAGATGAAATGATCCTTTGTTTCTTTGTGTCAGTAAATGTTGCTTCATTTCATCATAGTATTATGAACATATCCACAGTTCTTTGTTTGCTATGACTCTTTGTCAGTGTTGTTATAATTTCTGCATAGTTAATGTCATACTTTGATGGTTGGGACTTAGGGTCAAGGGCTATAGGGTGTTGATTGTGAACAATGGCTATAAGAGACTCATTGTGCAATTTATACAGTCTTTTGTCTCAAGAGGATTTATTTATAACGTGTAGGCAGTATGTTGTCATTGTTCTGTGTCTTGTGCGGGAGGCATGACTATAAAGTATTCATCTGTAGAAATGACAGTTAATGTGGTGTTTTTTAATTATGTGCATATGTGTGTATTCCTGCCCACGTATATGTGTCACATGCAATAAGACAGCGTGCCTCCTTCGTGACCCCTCGTGCCTTTTCATCTTTTCCAAACCTTGACAAACACTAGGGTGACAGATTGTGGTAAAACATGTCAGATCCAGTGATTAATATTTTTCCTCCTCTTCTTTCTCACTCTGTCCATCTTGCCTCTAATCAATCTCTGTCTTGTGTCAGGTGTGTGTGTAGATGTCTTTGTTCATATTCAGTGTGTATGGCTTTGATGCCTGTCATTTAAAGACTCTTTGAGGGTCTTTAAATGTCCATCAGTCAGATATGATTTGTTGGTCACAGGGTGAAAAGCAAATTGACCCACACAGTAAATGTCTGTATATTGAAGAGCGCGGGGGTAAAAGCTATAGACTTGTTCTATAAGAAAGGTAACCTTAAATGACTTCTCTAATTTGTCTCTACTATCTTTCTCTAATCCCTTACCCTGATTGTGAAAGCCAGATTTTCACATGACAAGAAATCATCTTACTCAAGAACATGGATTGTAATCTGGTTACTTGAGTCCATGTAAATACACTGATTGATTGCAAGGTGTTCAGATCCTGTGGCTGCAAAACAAGCCCAAACTATCACCCCTCCAACACCATATTTTGCAGTGGGTATGAGATGTTTCCGTTGAAATGCAGTTTAGTTTTCACCAAACATGGCACTGGGCATTAAGGCCAAACAACTCCACTTTTGTCTCACCTATGTCTATAGGACATTACTCTAGAAGTTATGTGATTTGTTCAGATGGAGTTTAGTGAACCTTAGCCATGCTTTTAAATTGTTTTAGACAGAACAGGCTTTCTACTGGCAACCATTCCAAACAAACTGTACTTGTTCAGTCTTTTTGTAATTGTGCTGTCATGGACTTTAACATTTACCATGTTCAGTGAGGTCTGTTGGGTCTGAGATGCAGTGTTTTTGTATTTCTCTGAACATTGCACGGTCTGACCTTGGGGTGAATGTGCTGGGACATCCACTCCTGGGAAGATTGGCAGCTGTCTTGAATGCTTTCCACTTGTGAAAAATCTGTCTCACTGTAGAACGTTGAACTTTAGATTGTTTAGAAATGGTTTTGTAACCTTTTCAAAGTAATGTACGGAAACTATTGCTTGTGTAACGCCATTCCCTATGTCTTTCCCTCGTGGCATTGTGTTAACAGACATCTGAATGTTCCAGAACAGCAAACTGCCAAAACAACACTATTTATGATGGTTATTTCTAAATGTAGTCCCAGTAGCAATCAGATCTTTAGTAGTTTATTTTCTTTTGGAGAATTTATTTATAAAAAGTGGAATTGGGCATACACATTGAAAAAAAAGACTGTTTAGTTTTTTCAGTGCAACTTATGCCTTATGTAAAAGTAATGTAAATGTCAATATTTTAGTTCACATTGTTGTCACACAATATAAGCCAATGAGTTGGCATTAGCAGTTGCCTAGCAACTACTCTTGCTTTCCAGTGTTGCTCCTAAGAAAAATAGTGTAACCTCCAATTACTTTAATGCTCACACTTTTACCACTATAGCAGCACCTCTGTCTTGCATATGAGAGCCTTTTGTATGGTGGAAGATATAGCTAAGATACATGCGCCCTTTCATTATTGAAAGGAAAGGAAAATGCAAATCAGGGGGCTTCAGAATGGCTTGGCATTATAGGAACTAGTAAAAAGGGAAAGTACAAGAGATTACAATGAATTGTGCCTCACTGCCACAAACAACATTCCTAATGCTCAGGCATTCTTTTTTGTTTCTGTATTTAGACAAGGCAATCTACAGTCTGAATGCCAGCTTGATATTTAAAGGAATGGTTGAACACGCCTATGCTTTCACTCTCTGATTTTAAAAAAGCCATCAAAAACTCAGGCCAGGAACCTCGTGTCTTTTAAAAAGCTCACACAAAGTCTGTCAAACCATATTTTTTATACACACAAAAACACACACATACTCAGTGTACTGAACAAGGGACATTTTTACAGTTTACCAAGTACATTGGTAACATTGCATGCCATTTAAAGCCTCTCACTGAAGTACTGGAACACACCTTTCCACAGTGCTGTATGAATAGCAATAGTCTCATTTTGTGTATACAATAAATTGCTCAGTTGGTAAAAAGATATATAATGCATACGCAGCATTGATTTAAGACATTAGTGAACCATAACAAGTCTATTTTTTATGTACACATGTGCTGCACATAAATGTTGAGGTCCTGTAAACTCATCTAATTTTTCAAGCAGAGTAAGCAGACAAACGTTCTTCCTCCCTTCATTACTAACAGCTGTTAAGGTCCACTTGCATACAGCACTTAACCCCCAACTGAAGCACCGAGAAAATTCCTAGTTATGAGTGAAGCAGCTTATAAATCCACTCATTGCTTCAAAATAGCCCACATGTCTAGTAAATCATACCATTCAAGTCAACAATTTTATTTATGTAACTCAATATCACTCAAGCAGCTTTACAATCTATGTAGCATACAGCAATGCTTTGTAGACCACTGATGAAGAAACTGGTTTGGGGAAATTAAATACATTGGGTAAGAAAAGTTAGACATCAGTGGGTTTATGTAGGTGTATAGTATGGTAAAGTATTATAGTAGTAATTGCTGTGCATGTATTCAAATGAGTGTGAACCTACCTAAAGGGCCATATACAGTTGTGAGTGCTGGAGATGGGTTTAGATGACCACCCCATCGAGTGTTTGTTGTTATATTGCCCATGAGAATGTTTTAAGGTAAATAGCAGATGGTATGTTTCATGTGGCAAGATCTAAGGGACAGGTACATTCAGGGGGTTTTATTGACAAAAAGTTTGTATCAACAACCAAGAATAGGATAAGGACTGTGACTATCAGACATGTTGAAATACAGTTCTGTAAAAAAGTATTTGCCTTTTGTAATTTTTTGCATATTTGTCACACTTCAATGGTCCAGATCAAGCTAATTTTAATATTACACAAATAACCAGAGTAGATACAAAATGCTTTTTTTAAATCCTGATTTAGTTTATTAAGGGTGAAAATAAGCTGTCCAAACCTGCCCGGCCTTGTATGATAAAGTAATTGCCACCCCATTGCGTAATCATGAATGAACTGTGATTAACCACTTTTTTGTAAAGCTGAGTTCAGTTTCACTTGCTGCACCCAGGCCTGATTACAAACAGACCTGTGGAATTAAGAAGTCACTTAAATAGAAGCTGTCTGACAAAGTGGTGAAATGGCTCCAAAGCCATTTCCAAGGCTTTGGGACTCCAGCAAACTGTGAGATTTGGTCTGGACTGGGCTCAATGATCACACTGACAGAAGATATTAGGTTAAAAGATGTTCTATTTAAAGACCAAGGGAGACAATAAACAGGAACTGGAACAGAGCTATAAACTGGATTCACTTCCAGATTAGCCAAGGTCACTACAGAAGAGATAATTAATAGGTGGACGGGTGGCAGGTGAGTATGATCAAGAATAAAAAGATTTAACTGACTGCTGTTGGAGTAGGAAACTGGGCAGGTAAATTGTGGTAGGGAACTGGACCAGGGCAGGAGTAGGAGATATTTATCCAAAATGGCTGTGAAAACAACATGGCACCATCCTTGAGGTTCTTGGCAAAGTCAAGCGAGTAGTAAATACGATCCAAAACACAGACACAACTGGGAGTTCAGAGGAAGGATATGAGAGAGCAGGCAATGATCAGAGTCTGGCTAAGCGAGTGATTATTTGTCAGGACTAAGCAAAGCAAGGTCAGAGTCAGATAAAAAAAATCCAGTATGGGGCCAATGTGTCCTAAAGCTCAGAATTACAGATTCCCAAACCAAAAAAAAGGGTCGGATAAACAGGTAACAGGTCGGGTAATCAGATGTGGTAGACTTACAGTACTGACAAGGGCTAGGCAGGCTTACCCTCAGAGACAGGTTCAGGTTCTGTTTCCAATTGGGTTCAATGCAGGACAAAGTGAGGCTGGGGAGTTGATTCAAGTATGACCTGATAATCTGATGGCCTGGCAGAGGGGTGGAGCACTGCAAACTTGCATAGGGAGACAAATAGGTGGAACTGATAATGGTTAATTAGGGGACTGAAAGACCAGGGAGTGAACAAGGTACAGTCAAAGAGCTAATCAGACCAAATATGGGCAGGACAGGAAGCCATCCTGGAAACCATGACAGAAACCAATGTGAGAGTCATTATCTACAAATGGAGAAAACAGTAGGCCTCATTTACCTCAGTTAAAAAGAAAAGTTCCAAGGCAAAAGCCACTGCCAACCAAAAAGAACACAAAGGCTTGTCCCACATTTGCCAAAAAACATCTTGATTATCCCCAAGATATTCTGTGGACTGATAAAACAAAGATTGAACATTTTGGAAGATGTGCATTCCCTTACTTCTAGCATAAAACTAACAGTATTTCATAAATAGAACATGATATCAACACTTAAACATGGTGATGGTAGTGTGATGGTTTGGGGCTGCAACAACAACTTATTAGATGGCAATTACTTTTTCACATAGGGCAAGGCAGGTTTGCTCAGCTTTATTCCCTTAATAAATTATCATTTAAAAACTGCATTTTGTTTTTACTTAGGTTATCTTTATGTAATATAATATAAATAATATTTGTTTGATGAACTGAATAATTGAATAACATAAGTGTGACGTATATGCAACAAAATAAAAAATCAGGAAGGTGGCAAATACATTTTACAGCACTGTACAGGTAACTTACAGACATGCAATAAATGTATAAACCATAATCATACAATGTGAAGAATATAATTCAGCAATGTCCAGTTGCTATTAGGCAAACTGGAGCCACATGACCTACATGGAAAATAGAATAGAGAAAAAAATGTTTTCAGAAACACATGAAAACACAGTATTAAAGCTTAGACAGAAAAAATATTGAACCATCAATCAATTTTTTCAGCAGCTTGATGTGAGTGTGTGGCTCTTGTGCCAGCTTCCAGACTGGAAGACATGAACAGTGTTATCCTAACAGCTTGAAATTTCTTTCTTTTGTGGCTTACAGATATAAACAACTCTGCCGTGTTTGTAGGTGGGCTGCAGTGCTCAAACCTGTCAGTGAAATTCTCTGACATACGTGACCACTCAAACTGACGGGTTCATAACAGGGATATTTTTAAACACAGATGTATTTTACAATTAAAAACTGTTTTTTAGCACTACTGCTGATTGCAACGCCACCTCTGGCTTATACAGTGTTTGAGGGTCATAGGCGAAACCACTCACTTGGGACAAGCCATGTTAATTATAATACCGTGTTGTCTTACAAAAATAGATGACAAGATAACACTTACTATTAAGTGATCCACTTGTTACACATACACTGTGAATGCACAATGAAAATAAAAGGCAATATGTCAGTAATACAATAGCAAAGGTAAGGAAATTTGTAATACAAATATTAATAGTAGGACAACGCTGACATTAATAAATATGTACAGTGTCTACATTGCAGTGGGAGGTGTCTGGGTGTTGGGTGTAGAAATGATGCGAATGACAAATTTGTGTATTATTGTTCAAATGGTGAAACTAGCTCTGCAACTAATCATTATTTTCATTATTGTCTCATGCCACAGAAAGTACTGCATAAATGATTTGTTGTCAGGTCTATGGATTTAATTACCACTAAGCTTAATGGTTGTAGTAGCTTTTGACAGGTCCAAACCTACACCAAACACCTTTGGTTGCCAAAAACGAGGGTGGTTGAGAAAATAATTGTCAGATTAATCAATCAAAACAATTGCATTCCTTTTTTTTGATTAGATTAGTTCACGAAACAATAATAATTTTTAGCATGATATACAATTATATAATATATATAAATGCTGTGTATGGTGCTGTGTATATAAATGCTGTGTATGGTGCTAAAGCACCTATGTAAAAATAAAATATTCTGACCTTATAATGTTGGCCACTGTTGGCCAGTGATGTCCTGTCATGGTAGACTGTTAAATATGTTGTAGTCTCCTCTCTAGGCTGTTGTTGTCCTGTTAGGCCAGGCAGTGTGCCTTACACGACAGTGGTAGACTGGGTGAAGGATGTGAACAAGAGGAGCAAAGACGAAAGGAGAAGATTTAGGGGAATAAATAGACTCATAGAAGGGATAGATGACGTGGGGTCAGCGGTGAGGATAGAGGTGCGTGAAGAGGACAGGCGAAGAGGGGCGAGCTGTAAGAGATGGCGAGAGAAATAAGAGGATGAGTGTCATGCTTTGATATTCTCCCGGTGTCTGGTGGAGCCAAGCATGTACCAGGGCTTCAGCTTCCTTGACTGTTATTGGGTGATGAAACCCAAGTTGCAGTAAATGAAATTTAATCAGAAAAAATTTCCACACAGGCGAGCTGTGAAATCATAAGTCTTGGTGTATGCACATGTATAAGCATGTGTGTTTTTGTGTATGTATGCGTGTGCGTGTGCATTTGTGAGTGCATGTATGTGCATATAGAAAAATTATAAAATCTTGAGTTGCTAATTATATGCAAAGTAGATGTGTCTTTCCAGCAGGGTTAAGACATCACAGTTGAAACCACTTACAACTGCAAGTTTCCCGTGTGTTTATCCATTTTTCATAACCTTATTAAATGGTTTGAAATTCACTTTATAACTGTACTTTTGGCAGGCTTTAATTTCACACTGTGGAAAGTGTCACCTGCAGGAAAGTGTTTTTGTGTGAGCAATTTTGGATAGTTGACACATGAGCATAACATGCTAATAAAATGTTCTGTGCAATGTCAAATGCATGTGTTGAGCTTGGGTTAATTGTAGGGTTGTAAAAAAAAAAATCTTTTCAGTCATACAGCTTACTACTTAGTTCATAGTCTAAGATTATCAGTTGTGTTGAACTGCACGTGTGACTTTATGTTAAGTGATTTAGTAAAGTTTCATTTTCATATATTTCCTACGTTCTAAAATTCAGGAACAGGCCAAGCTGTTTCATAAAACCCAGGTTAAACTCTTGCCTTTTAGGATTGGTTTCTCTTTTCCTGCTTTCGGTGCCTCTGAACAAACTGTTCATTTTTGTAATAAACAACCACAGTTGACAATAATATGGGCTTGAATTGGACTGCCATGGTGAAGTGGAGGCAGAGCATGTAGGCAGTTGATCAGCTAGTCTTGATTTTAGCTGACACCTACTTTATGATCTTGAGGTTTGTATGTTGGCCAAAAGACAAAGAACATAAATCTTATACAGTGTACATGTTGACATGAAACCTGGCTTCATGAAACCTGTAGATCAGAATAAAATGTCAAAATACTTTTTATTCTGTTTTAAACCTTTTAAAAACATGCAGCGGATGAAAATGTTCAGATCACTATGTGTCTTCAAAATACATATTTGTGCTTGCCTGTCAGAGAAGTTCCCCTGCTTGGACCACTTTCTCCAGTTGTCATTTACAAACTCACTCTACATTCTTTCCAAGTGGTGCATCTTTCTTAGAAATACTGACCATTCCTCTAACAAAAATTTAATTCTCTGTCAATTTCTAGTAATTTATTTCCATTAGTTTATTCTACCAAAACAGTTTCTCTATGATATTTTATTTTTTTGGCCTGCAGTTTTAATAGTTGCATCTTAAGCATTTGGACGTAGCTGTCACTATGTCATAGTAACAGGTGTTGGTCTCATCTATCAAGGTTAGTGGTGAAAGCTGTTTAATTGTTTACACAAAATGTCCTTGTACTCTGAAGAGAAGCAAATGATTTGCAAGCTAGAATCACTTCCATTTTGACTAAAATACTCTTTACTAGATATAACTTAAAAAGAGGGGCAAAATCATCTGGTACAGTTATTTTATTTCAAACTTCCAGAGGAACTTTT
>OMLM01005093.1:44911-67875 GCA_900302695.1 Helostoma temminkii
AACTTTTAACTGCTGACATTTAGCCTGGAACAGTTCACTTTATAGCAACTTAGCACATTCATCCACAGCACTTTTTGTCATAGTTTGTGATGGATTTGCTCATTTCTGAAGACCATTGTTTCCATCAGCTTGGGTACCATATTGTCCACAAAGACACATATATCAACAATGTTTTGATGAAGGGGAGGGATTAGGTTGCAGGGATTTGTAGTTTCCATGTTAAAGGTCTTGTCTGCCTCAAATGCACAGATACTGTGAGATCATGGAACACGCAGATGTTTCTGTCGCATCTATAAATGACTGCTTCAGGCATCTTTCTTCTTCTCACTCTGGAATGAGGGATGAATGTGCTGTGTTTGGTGAATCACATTGAAATATAACTAGATGATGTTTTACAAGGACACATGCATTAGTCCTGTACTCACATAAATATCAGGCTACAGAAACTGAACAGTGTCCATCATGCCAACTATACATGTGGATATTTTTCACGTGATGATTGGCGGAATGGTGGGATTTCAGTTTTATCATTGTTTTTTTCTGAGACATAACAGCATTTAACACAGATATCAGTCCACACATTACATCTGTATCGTGTTAACTAGATATAAAGTTTAGCTAAATGACTCATAACTCTTGTCTCATGGTAGATAATTAACTTAGAAGCTACTGTAGCTTTATACACAATGTTGCAAATACCAAACATGGGTAATCGTGGTCTGAAGTTTCAACATCCATGTGATCTTGCAGCAAGGGTTACAAAGAATAAATAAAGTCTCTACAGATCTTTGTGGCTGCATTAAAGTAAGTGGTGGAGAAAACTGAAAACAACTGCGTCAACATATTTCATGGCTTTTCTGTGTGATAAGTTAACTGTTAAATCAGATTTTCTAGCTTTTCAGTAGGGTTGCACTGCTGAAAAAGTCATATTGTGATTGTTGTGGCTAATACAGGGAGTGTGATATAATAAACAATATAATGAGGTTTTAATTACAATGAATCCAAAAACTGGAGTCAATTCACGCTACTAAACTCTGTATGTTTTTAGAAAACAAGATTAAAACAAAATAGCCAAGGTAAATTTAATTTTACCCTAAGTTACACAAAATCAAAGACGTTTACAGACATTAAGTGACATGTTTTAGTTCACCTTACAAAAAGTAGGCAATGCCTGGCAAAGAGATGCAATGTTGCTTTTTAATAAAAGCCAGTAAATACATTATACACCGGAGCTAAATTGGCACCACTGTAAAGTCATGTGACAACATGTAGTGGCGCTTAAACAGAGACTGACTGTGCAAACTGTACACAAACGCAAAAATAGGTTGTTGTGTACACACATACATATTAATTTTGTTAAACTGCAGCCCTTTATGGTTATGTAATCATAATCATGCAGTATGGGAGGCCCCATGAGACTTAAATCATACTAAGTTACACACTACTATAATATCTTTCATGTACAATCATACACTGTTGCATTTATATCATATTCTCATATACAGACCACTACTAACACACACAGTTAAAGTAATGTGCAAAAGTACTGCCCCCTCCTTTAATCTCTGTTTGTTTTGTTTTGGGTTTTTTTTTTTATTTTGTTTTTTTAAAGGCATCATAGAAATCTAATAATCGTAATGCGTCTTAGTATTAGGAAAATACAACCTTAGACAAACAACAACATCTCTTTGTCACTGTGCCACTCTTATTTGACAAAAATGAAGCCAAACAGAAAAAAACCCTTACTGTTTCCATACAATTTAAGAGGGTAAGTTGCAGCCAGGTGCTTCTGATCATCAGCCCTTGATTAATTGATCATCAGCATGTGTGCAGATCTCTATAAGAGCAGAGGTTTTGGCATTTTGCTGGTATGGGGCATTCAGGTGTGTGTTAACACAATGGCGATAAACAGTGGTTTTAGAAGCAATTGTTCGTCCGAATTAATTTGGAAATAGTTCTAAAACAGACAGTTGTCAGTCTTCTCAGGAGTACATGCACACTGAAGGTCGGACTGTGCAATGCTCAAAAAATATAAAAACACTTAAGAGTTACATCTCAGACCCTACAGGCCTCACTGAGCATGTTAAATGTTACAGTCCATGACATCACAGTTAGAAGAAGACTGAACAAGTACAGTTTGTTTGGAATGGTTATCAGGAGAAAGCCTCTTAGCTTATAAACTTCTAAAATAACACAAAAGTATGACTAAGACTCACAAAACTGCGTAGGAGCAAACCACAGGACCTCTGGAACAATGTCCTATGGACAGATGAGACCAAAGTGGAGTTGTTTGGGCTTAATGCCCAGTGCCATATTTGGCAAAAACCAAACACAGCATTTTGCAGAAGTGCTTTATATCCACTATCAAGCACAGAAGTGGAGGGGTGATGATTTGGGCTTGCTTTGCAGCCACAGGAAGTGGGCACCTTGCAGCCATTGAGTCACCCACGTACTCCTCTCTATAGCAGACTACCTAAGCTTTAGGTTTCAGAAACCTAAAGCTTAGGTAGATTAGATTAGATTAGATCATAATTAGATCATAATTAGATCATGTAAAAGGACAATGATCCAAAGCATACCAGTAAATCTACATCAGGATGGTTAAAAAACAAATCTATATATATATTTTAAATCTATATATTTTTTGTGATAAATGTAGACAATAATAACTGTCAAAACTAAACTAAATACAGTTCAGGCAACCTTTACTGTCTGCTGGGAGGCTTTGTGGCTTTTATAGGAGACAGAATCTCCTGGAAGGCTGGAACAAGAGTCAACAAAGACCAGAGGCCTGAATGGGTCCAGTTGGCAAACCTAAACACATAACGCTTGGTACCAGACAGGCTTGTTACCCTCATCTATCTCTAAATCAAATCTGGACTCAGCGCTAACCAGTACGCTAACGTTAGTCACTCACGTTAAAACTCATCCAGCTTGTGGGGTATTTATAAGCAGGACTTGCGGAGTGAACTGTCTGAGGATATTATCCCTTTGAGAAGCACAACACAATGTGACACAGAGAAAAGCGTTTTTGCGTTCAACATCCGTCTACATATATAAACTTGTAGTTGCTGTCAGTCAGCTACATTCTCTATTTTTATTATTATTATTAGATGTGATAAAATTGTGCTAGCTGAAAAAAGGTATTTTTATTTTTATTGCTCTTGTCTGTTTTCATTGTCATCATTTCATCTGCTATCTGCCGACATTTAGTCCATTTTTGCCAGTGCTCACACACAATATGAATATATTTAATATATAATATTTTTTAGGTTACAGTACATAATTTCTCCAAGTAACTCTTGGGATACCTCACCCTGTGGAGGACTTGGACAATTTCGTCACATTTTTCTCAAGATGTAATAAAAGTTTTTCATGAGAATACATCTCCTTTACATTGAATGCTAATGTTAATAACCTTGTGTTGCGTTTGCTCTGGTTTGGTTGATTTCTGCTGAAATCCTGAAGTTTTAACTAAGTGCTGTCGCTTTAGACTTAAACTAGGGTTTGTTCTGTTTTTTTTGTTTGTTTGTATAGTTTTTTCTCTTCTCTTGGACCCTCGCTGTTTTATCTCTTTTTTCTTTTTTGCATGTTGTTACTGTACCAATCACCTGTAGGAAGCACAATAAACTGTATAAAAAAATACTGTCTGGATTGAATTAACTTTTGAGCATGTAATTTGCATTGAGCAGTTGTTTCAATGCTACCTGACAATTATAACATTTTAAGTTTTCTTTAGTATGAAAGTAATTTTTGGTTGGTGTCTGTAGGTCCATTGATGGCATATCAACCATGAACAGCTAATAACTCAGAAGTAACTAAAACCTTTGCGCTATAGTCTGAATATAATAGGCTGAGAAGGATTGAACGCTCCCAACAGTGTCAACATACTGTGGATGAAAACATGCTAAACAGTGGGATCAGTTTAACTAAACCTGAGTTGTATGCATTTATTGTAGAACCTGTAGAATTTACTATCATTGCTAGTAAATCCCTTAATGCTTTATATTTGCCTAATAAGTCTGTCCACTCATGCAACAGCAATACATTTTTTTGTTCATTCTTGAGATAGGAGCTGGTGTTACTCTCCTTGTTGCTGTGCTCTGCTCACTCTTCAAAAGCACCCTCACAGCCTCTGGTATACTGGGTCACCCATCACCCAAGCTACACTGTATAGTCAAGCTCACTCAGATGTGGTTGATGATGAGGGTTACAAGAGCTGGAAGAGAGCTGAGGAGGTGCCTATCACAGCTTTTGTCTTGACAGAATCTGCCCTGGCCTTGTTCTGTTTCAGTGAGTGTGTATTTGAGGCTGTGTGTAACATGGCAAAATCTTTCTATGATCACTAAGGCAGTCTTCACCTCATCTAAACCCCTTTCCTCTTCATCCTTGCTCCCCCCCTCCCCCCACCACCCTCCATGTCCCTCAACACCTCCTCTACCTTTATCTTTACATCTCCTTTTCTTCGGTCTTTCCTTGATCCATGCCTTCCTGCAGTACCTTCCTTCCGTCCTCCATATTTTGTCTTGCCTCCCACATACAGACCTTTGGACTGATCCATCTGGTGTCTCTTCACTAGTTTCATTTGCTCACACACTTCTGTTTCCTGGCTTCAACTCCCTTTTTGCACACCCCTTTTTCTTTTCCCTCTTGTCTAAATTTGTTTTACTTCCCTGTACCTTGCTTAGCCCCTAGTATTTAGCCACGGTTACATGCCCCTATAAAAATGCCTTTGCCCTGCAGTTACCAACCTAGCAAAATCTACATAAATAGAAAAAATCAAAAAACTAACAAAGCATGTTCTAATGCTTACAGTTTAATGCATATTTGTCCTTTGTTAGGACCTTTTTTGGTGAACATTTTTCATTTTATAATGAGAGGCACACATGGCTCCCTGCTATGTAGTATAGTAACTATCCTCTAATTGAAGATGTTTACTCAGGGAAATGTATAACCTGTAGGATCTAATATAACCTCTAGAATCTAATGCTATTAACACATTATTATTAACGTGAACATTTTTACAAACTGTTGATGAACAATTTGCTTGTGTTTCAATCACACAGTCAATGTCAATGTGTAAATTAGTGTGTAGTATTTAGCTGCTCCTGTTTCATAGGCTAAGCTAACAAGTCATATACATGTCAATGTGTCAGCATTAGTGCTCAGACAAGTAGTCTTTAGTATAAAAGTATGAAATTTAAGGCAAAATGGGCTTGCCCTTTAAATTATGAAATGTATGGCCTCCTTGTGAGTTTAACCAATGCAGTACTAAAGTCTATAATCGATCTAAAATCTACACCATCAAGTCTCAGGCTACAGGCATGATTAGTCAGAATTTTGTCCTCAGGCCTATGTACACTGCCATTCAAATGTTTGGACACACCTTCTCCTTCAGTGTTTTTTCTTTATTTTTTTATTCGTTATTTTATTCACCACTTTACATCAATACAGAAGGCATCCAAACTATGAGTCAGCACACATGAAATTATGTAGTAACCAAAGCAATAGATACCCCAGAAAATGTTTTATATTTTCGGTGCTTCAAAGAAGCCACTTTTTGCCTTGTTGTCAGCTTTGCATATTCTTGGCATTCTCTAAGTCAGCTTTATAAGGTATTCAAATGGAATGGTCTTCCCACAATCTTGATACCAAAAGTGTTGAGTACATGTTGGCTGCTTTTGCCTCACTCTTTGGTTCAACTCATCCCAAACACTCTGTTGAATTTACATTGGCTGATTACAGAGCCCAGGTCTTCTGATACAGCGCTCCATCACTCTTCTTCTAGGACAAATAGCTTTTACGTAACCTAGAGGTGTGTTTGGCATCATTGTCCTGTTAGAAAAAAAAAGACAGATCCACTAAGTGCCAACAGGATGGGATGACATGTCACTGTAGAATGCTGTGGTAGCCATGCTAGTTAAGTGTGTCCTCAATTTTGAGTCACCAACAGTGTTACCAGCAAAGCACCCCCACACCATCACAGCTTCTCCTCCATGCTTCACAGTGAGAACCACACAATCAGGAACCGTCTGTTCACCATCTCTACCTCCAACAAAGACACAGTGGTTAAAACCGAATGTTTCCTGCCATTGTACAGTTGTTGTAATACCACTAACAGGGCTATTGCTTGTGTGCCCACTCTTCATCTGCACAAGACAACTGATGGTCAAAAGACATGAAATGTCACAAATGTCAAACTCTTGACAAGTCAAACTTGTCAACTGAAAATCATACCAGGTGACTAACTCATAAATATGATGATAGGCTGCCATGAGTGTGCCATAGCTAAATAAAGCTTTTTTGGACAATCTAAAATATTACAAAATAATAAAATATTAAGAGTTATTTATTACATTATTGCTGACTACACAATTCCATATCATAAATCATAAACATAAAGACAAACTACTGCAGGACAAGGTGTCTCCACACTTCTGACTCGTAGTGTGTACAGTCAGAATTTAATTTATTAAACCTTGAGCTGGTGTAAATTGTATTTTTTTTTTATTTACAGATACACATACAGTTCAAATTTAGATTTCGGATTTTCATAAATGCATCTATGTGTTCTATGCAAAATATGATTTTTATTATATCTGATTTTGGTCACAAACATAGATGTGTGCTACCTTCAAGGTTGGCAGGTATGAAAATGCAAGAATTAATGCAAGATAGAGTAAAATCTGAAATGAATGTAGCTGGCATTTGTGTTTTTAAGTATGTACATGATTTATGTGTGTTGTGAACTTGTGTATTAGTTTTAATTTAAACCCAACCACATTAATTTGATTTTTTTTTTAATTTTTGGATATGTTCATCAACACTGGAAATTTTCCAATTTGCAACACTGTTAGTGGTTTCTAAAGTGAAAGCAGGAAGGAGACAGCTTGAGTATACATCCATGTATCACTCTGATTAATTGAAGTTTGCAGTATGTATCACTGGACTTGATACTTCTGGCATGTGTTTGAATATATATATTTTTTTTCTGGCCAAATACGCAATGAAGTATTGGTGGAGCAGTTGGCAAAGACCAGGTCGGTTTTCTGGATCAAGCTTACATATAATGTAGGTAATGTTGGATACAAAGTATAACATACTGTATGTTCTTTTTGTATCACATGTAATATCATAAAACGGTTGTTATATTCCAAGGTCAGGATATAACGCATTGATGAGTCATAAAAGATGAAATGACAGTGGTTTCTGGTTATTGTTATCTGCAGTCCTTCAGTATGCCCTCCTTTGTAGCAACAGGAAATGTGTTTTTGTCCCTCAAATGGTACTATACATCTTTTAAGATGCGTGAAACAGAGGAGACCTTGAAATCCTCTTCTCTCCGCTCCTCTCCTCTCCTCTCCTCTCCTGGACTATAGACATTCAGAGGAATAATTAAGCAGAGTAATCCTGTTTTAGTGACAATAAACTAGTAGTAAGCATATGTAAGCATAAATTACATATCCTCATGAAATAAATGACTATGAAAATGATCGTAACATTACCAGAGGCTTTGTAGAGATGCAGTGCACTGTAGCCAGACAAAGATTATGTGCATAGCCTCCAGAATCGATTGTTGCTGTAAACCACATAAACTCTTGCAGAGGCATACTTCATTAATCGGAAAATTAATGGTCCTGGTGTTTAGATTTGGTGATAAAAAGGCTGAAATTGAAGTTAGAATCTATACATCACTATGTATGTCTCTGCAGCTGTATACTTCTGTATATTTTTCTGCATGTTTCTAGATGTTTGAATGCTCAGACCGATGAGGTCAGTTTCAGATGAATAATGCTGAAGTCTTGTTGTTATTGAGTTTGTTCAGAAAACTCAGAGGGCAGAGCAGAAGTAAGGTTGGTGGAATATTTAAATGTGTAGGCTGTCTTCATAGCAAGTTTATAATTAACTCTATGTGAATCAAGCACAACTGATGTTTGCTGTCACTTGAGGTTTTCACTTATATCACCTAAGTAAACCTCTCGCTTCTGTGAGCATGTACCTGTTCTTGATGGACTTCTCTCAGCAACTCGGAGCAGGGCAATTTAGTTTTTAGTAGCAGTTTAGTTATTTTCTAAATTCTTGCATGGAGTTTGGTGAGATTAAACCGTTTTTACATTGTGTCATTGTTCTGTTTTTAAACATCCCATAGACATCCAACTCCTCTCTTTCTGCAGCATATTCACACAGAAACTATTTATCTCTATATTTAAGTGGGAGAATGCAGTTTTATCTTTGGACGTCACCTGACTTTTGTTGTATCTTCTGAATTGCCTGTATAACGATTTTATTAATATACTTTAGTATTACTTATAATATTGCGTAGTATTACTTAGAAGTGGGGTTAGTAGGGTTTAATAAATTCAAATTTCCTGAGAAATGACATCTTGCATGACTGATTCTGTTACAGCTGTTACAAAAGCTCTTGGATGATAGATGGGTGTAATACCTGAAAAAATCTCTATTGTCTTATATGAAAGTTGTTGTTTTTTTTGTTTGTTTTTGTTGTATACCACAAAAGTTGTAATTAACCATGAATTCCTATGCTTACAAGTATATTTCTAGATGACTGACTTCAAAATACCTTAATTGTAGAAACCGCACTTCAGAAAGTTTTATGATTTGTTATGGTTCTTTTTCTTATAATCGTATGAAAAATTTTGACTCTTATTTTGAAGACCTGTTGTTATATCAGTTTAAATGGTGTATGAAATTTGAAATTCTCTATTGGTTGTCTTGATGTAAAATTAACCAAGAAAACTGACATAAACCAGTTTCTACTTTTGTTTAACCAACATTGTTCTTGTGTGGCATTTTGACTTAAAAACTGACTGTTGGAATTGGAAGTGGAAGTTTGATATACCCATATTAATTCCTCAAGGTGCTAACTTGAATCTTTACTTGTGCCTGTATATTATTGAGCCTTGTGCACCTTACTATGTCCTTCTGTTAATGAGTTTTGTACCTTCAGGCCATACTTGTTTATAGCTGTTTATAGCTGAACCGTATTTTTGCTGAGAAGGTATTTCCATCAAACACAAGCTGTTTTTAATATTCAAATTACGTCTGACCAAGGTCTTAACCAACTTTAGAAGGCAGATTGAAAAGGCAAGTTTTCTGATTCATTTACAGTAGACACATTTCTTTGTTGACGTAAATGTAGAATTTGTTTTCTCAATATCTTATGGCTACTCAAAACCTCAATCAGGAAATGCTGCCTTTTGTGAGCACTGCAAATTGTTTATTTCCTTATTTGGTCTTTTATTTCAAAATGCTCCTTTTCAGAAGTCATTGGTATTGGTAAAATTTCATACCAGTTTATGGTATTATATCACATTTCATGACAGACTTATTGATATCAATATTTGCCCCCTCACTTCTGCAAGCACATCTCACTAGTGTTGGCGCAGCTATTTAAAAGGTAGGAGACTGGTATTGTGACTGGCTTAGAAAGTAATGGATAACCACACCATCTATCCTATTTTCTTATTTACCACTTCACTCATCCATTTTTTGTGCAATGTCTTGTTCATATAAAAAAAAAATATGTGTGCTTATAAAACCTCAATGTCCTTGGGCACATGAGCTAGTGCTTTGTGCATCTTGTTGGAAAAACAGAGCACATAAATTTCTATCTGAATCTAAAGCATTTCTCAGAAACACCTGAAATGCTTTAGTATCTGAATCAAAAAGTCGGCTTTTATATAATCTTCATTGATGTGTACAGGGTTCTTGAATAATTTCAGAGTTGGTTGGGTTTAGGACATATACTGAGCTGCTGCTGCAGAACTGTTTGCTATCTCTGATGCTCACCTCCATTATCCACCACTCTGCAGGTACAAGCCATTTCCCTCACCGGCTGTGCAGTGGCACAGAGGCAGGTTAAATCTGTGATTGTTTTCCAGCAAGGCTTCCATGATGGATGACTAGTATAGCTGCTTAATATGATGTCTACACAAGAACTCAGTGAGTGGATACACTATACTTACTGCTTGGTCTGGTTTCTATCTTCCATTAAGCTCAGTGATGGTTAATGTACCGAGTGGGTTCAATTTAATGTTGGCCATTAAATTGAGTGATACTGCACGAGACATGTAACCTATGTTATATAGTCACAAAACATGTCTACATCTGGAATGTGTCAGCTAATGGCTGCTAAGGCACAATCACTAGAAGTAGCTGCAGCACCTCTGTTGATGTTTCATATTATCGCAGGCGATGTTCTGCTCTGCCAACACACATTCTAGTTAGGGTGCACTTCACTGGCTGCTTACATCCACTCCAAATTGATTAATTTAGGAAATTAGGGCATCATCTAAATCCTTTTAAGGAGAGGAGTATGTCATCTATTTTTAATGATCAAAATACTAAACTTTCACCTTTTCCACTCTCCCAAATGAAACATTTATTTACAGTAGGCACTGGTGTAACTGTGCAGTATCGTAGAACAAGAATCATTCTGCCTCTTACTCAGTTTTAGCTTATGCTACAGATGTTTTAGTTTAGGGTCCAAGTGCCAAAACAAACAGCCTTTAGTCAGTTACAAAAGATAGTTGACCCACATTGGCACCATGAGTTAAACCTATTGAATTAATTAATGGACAACAAACTGTCCATTGAGAACATTGTAAATCACATAAGCCAGCTGACTGCAATGACCACCATCCTTCCCTGCTTTCATGCAAGAGTTAGCAAATGGATTTCATGCATCTCTGCTCTTATCACATCATGATTAGTTGTCTCTGAGCTCTGTTACAAACATTAAATACCAATATTGAACTGTTGCTGAAGATTATGTGACTGTGATGTTAATAGTTATAATATAGTGCTCCACATGAAATATTTAAGAATGTTCACATATTTGAGAACGGCAATATTTAGTTCACAATATTAGGACACAATATTGCACAGAAAATCAGCAGTGGTTTAGGCAGCCAGTGGCTGAATGCGAGGAGGGTGACCTGTCAGCCGTCTGATATTAATGGGAGTCATTTTGATGTGTATGTCGTGGGAAAGTGCCAGGGTAAGAGCAGTGTGTCCTTTATGGCTGTGGCTTTACTCAGCAAAGGAAACAACCCGAGAGCCCATAGATATGCCTATAATTGTGGCATTAGAAGGAGGGCTTCTTTGTACCTCATTAGGAGAAGAGCACAGAAGACCTTGGGGCCTTTCAGGACAAGCAAGGGAGACACTGACTGACAGAGTGGGAGAGAGGGATTGAATGCTTAGTTGCATTAGGGATAAAAACACACTACAGCTTTTGTACTACACCAAATACCAATGCAGTGTTTTCCACAGACTTTCTATAGCCCTTATTTATACAGAAACCCCACTGTATTGGTGAGAAGGTGGTCACTTCTTTAAAATGCCTTTGCCAATTTACAATGATCTTTAAACACTGCCTTTAAGGCCCTCCAGTGTTCATTTCATTCAGATACTGGCACCCTGGTATTAGCGGAGAGACATTTAATGTGACATATAACACACCTCAGGTATACATCACCTTCAAAACATTACTAAAGGATTAACTATGATGTGCTTTTGCTTGTTTTGCACATTTAAGACATGATTTGGACTCGGACACAGTTGATGTGCGTCTAGTACAGCATGATCATAAAGGATTATAGTCACAGATTCCGTTTCCTGCAGCAACGTGTGGGGGATTAGAAGTGAACCTGCCTGGAGGGGCAGTGTAAAGGGGGTTGGTGGCTGGTGGGGTAATTGTCCAGAATCTTTGGCTACAAACACTGTTAATTAACTAAAATCATAGAATTAGTCAGCGACAGCCAATCTGAGCGATTGTTCGACGTTTTAACCAGCAACGCTTATAATCAACGCTAAACAATGAGGAAAACAGCAAGCTGCTGTGTGAAAAATGTCTGCACTGAGCTTTGCTAACGCCCCAGAAAATTTGTCACATTCACACACTATAAATTTCACTTGCAGGCTGCAGCTCATGTCACTGCATGCAGCTTTACAACAACAAAACATATTATGTCATTTTAAAAAGAAAAAAAAAAACAATATGTGGCAGTCAGTGTTAATATTGTGATAGGCTGCCATGAATAAATCAGAGTAGGGCAAACACTGCAATGCATGGGTTTCTCAGGTGCAATTCAGTTAATAAACCTATTAATTATTTATTTAGCAATATCTGTGTAGCAGTTCGTGCTCATTGTAAGGTAATATTTTCTATGTCTATGAGTTCACAGTGGAAATCCAACAAGGCTACGTCTGCACTTTCAATGGAACTTCTTGTTTGGCGTTTATTAGTGAAACAAGAGTGTTCTGTACAGTAACTACTGTGACCAGTTTTTTTGGTACACTGCGCACAAAATACAATCAACATTACCTTTCATTATGGCTCATTGTTGCTGTTGCAGGGTCTCATCAGTTCACTTTCCACTAGGAAAGGAGAGCAGTAATAATAGAGCTTCTTTTCTTGCCCTCCCTCATGTCCACCACAGAATTTGTCCTTGAGCAAGGTATTTAACATTTTTTGACTGCTCAAATGGAGCTGCTCACAGCCAAGAAATCTCACCTGTGGTAGCACTGGGCAGAGAACCATGCTCAGCCAATGATAAAAATACTGATACTGCTATGCTCAAGTAAGTTAATTTTCTTTATGATGCCTGTAGCTAGGAAATGTAATTTATCTGACAAAGTACAGTAAGGGCTAAGGTCACTGTAGTGATTCCACTGGAACTTACTTGCTAACTGAGACTTTGCCGCATCTGAAAGGCCTGAAAATGTTATCAACAAACTTGTCTGTGTATTATTTCTTTGTCTTAAATGTCAGATTTTTGAGATTTAAATAGAATTAGTACAACATACAAGAAAAAATAAATTCCCTCTCCTGCAACAATGAATTTGTAAAGAATAGTCATCAGAAAGGGAAAACACGTTTTCTGTAAGATTCTGCACACCTCATTAGTTTTTGAGTGCAAACTAATCACACACACAAAATGCCTATGCGACAAATGTACCTTGCCATTTGACCCTTACAGCTGTTTAACCAGAGTGACAAGCTGTTACGATTTGGAGGGACGTTGACTTTGAAATCAAGTTTGTTTCCCTCCAATGCATTTTGCCAACTGGGAGCCGTAGCTACCTGAGTCTGCCAAGGAGCTGGTTTTCAGGCTACACCGCCTGTTTGCTTATAACTTGTGTTTCTGCTTCTCCCACTGCCTCTTTTTCTGTTGCCCTTGGTGTTGCGGTGTAGTGTGGTATGATTGAAAATGTACATTCCCCTGGAGCGTACTATGGGTCCAAGTCATTTGCTACTGAGTGTGAAGGTAATTATACACACACCAACGCGCAATACACACACACGAGTTGGTGTCAGATACACACCAGTTTGACCTGCGTATGCACTTATACATGTAACAGGCAGAGAATTTGTAGTATACCAGTGGAGCATTGGAGCATATTGGGAGACACTTGAGAGGAGATAGATCAGATCAGAGCATTTGTTCCACATCCATTCATCTTTGATTCAGCCCTGCCCTTTTCCTCTCATTCTCTTTTCCTTTCATTTTTCCTCTTAGAATTCATTAAATAACACTGATTTCTGCCTCTCCACCGGCCACTTGTGAGGTTACCCTGCCTGTGTAATTCCACAGGGCATCTCCAGAAAATTCAAAACACTGCATCAATCAGACACAATTGTAGGTGTGATCGCAAGAATCCATTATAGCTGATTGTGCTCTCTAAGTTTATCAAAACGCTTAAGTGCACACAAATTATGCAGTTAAATTTGCATGGAACCTAGAAGTGATATATGTTATTAGCATTGTTTAATTTAAAGATTGATTTTAGTGTTTGAATCTCACATCAGTGTCTCAAATGTTTTGTGTTTGTGTGTTTTACATGAACACCAAACAACTGAAGTTTGTCATCAGTTAGCATAGAGCAGACTCTTCATAGCTCATTTGTTACAGGGGAGCATTTAAGCATTTAGTGTTGATTCTGGTTGAAACAGTTTCTGACAAGCATTTTCATTGTTAAAATGAAAGAAGAATAAAAGGTTGCATCCATCACATAAGAACTGAATCAATTTTTTAAAATGTATTAAGTAGAGACGTTATTTGTCAAGATGTCAAGCTGCTCTGGGATGGCATTAGGATTTCAGTCTGTACTGCCAATGTGTAGACTTTTGGCTCCATGACAACTATAAATTTTACATCTGCAACGTTTCACAGAATATTCTGATTGGTGATAGAAATGGAGTGGAAAAGTATGTGGATGCTGGGAAGAGCAAGATAACATCTGTACATTTCCCATCATTGAGATAACAGTCAAAATCACTCCCATTCCTGCTGCTGTTTGTTACTGTGATTGGCAATAAGCTAGTAAGGGAAATGGAGAAAGCTCTTGATAGTCTGAGCTCCTTTCCTTCCATAAATGGATCTTACTGCCTTAGATCAAACATTTTTGCAGACTGAATGCTTACAATACAATACGATGAGTGTATGATATACATTATGGCAACAGGACAACGTGTACTCTGACTATCCAATGAGGTGGTCCTGCAGTATGCTAATGATGAGTTCAAAGACAATGTTGAAGTTGCAGTAATTTGTCTACTAAAAGAGACACTGGCTGTGTAAAAGGAGCCTGAGGGCAGTGCTCATTTTGACACTTTATTTGTGTGAGGAGATCATTAAAGCTGGGACCTTTAAACCTGCAATTAACACAAATATAGTTTAATTAGACTGTCAAATTACCATGCTTTAGAGATGAGACTCAGTTTGACTCCCCTGTCATCATACTGTGAAGCCATGTATTGCTAGACCCTTTCTAAAAAATCTCAGTGAAAAAAGTTTTGTACCTGCTATCACAAGTATTGTTGTTGTTATATTTAAATATTGATGAACTGGGATCACCCAAGATCATTTTTTTCTGCCTCTATCTTTGTGGTTGCATGCTATTTGTTCATATTTTTAGTTTATCCACCTTTTCACCTTTGCTCTCTTTTCTGCAAAATCATTGCTTTCATGCTGCTCACTTTCCATTTTCAGGGTGGTGGTACTGATACACAATTACATTGCTTTTTTCTTACTTTCTAAAATGACCCACATGCTGCATTTCACAGCTGAATACAAACAATGTGTCTATGTTTGATGACAGCTTTTTCTTCAACATCTTGTTATAGGCACAGTAGTGCAACATGCATAATGTTTAAATGATGAGTACTGCAATACATCTGGAGTTCGTAATTGTGAATCTGAATGTTTGTATGTCAACTACACATTCAGTCTTTAGATGGTTTTCAGCTTTAGAACAAAAAGCTCTGTGGCTCCTACTGTTTGCCTCCCACAGTTAAAACCATGCAAATTAGGTGAATTCCAGACTACAAATTGGAGTGTAGCAATGTGTTTTACTTACTGTGAGATGCATGCTAAGTAAAACCCCGTTTTCATGATCTTGAGTAGCTGGTTTAAAAATACATTAATAATGTTTACGCATTGGTCAATCATTGGTTTTGCTACAGTGTTACCACGTTTCTATCTCAAGGTAAGCCGGATGTGCTGCAGCTTGTCAGGGCAAACATGGAAAATATCAAATTGCGTTCACACGTACAAATGCAAAGTAGCTGGCCTGGAGTGTTTTTCTAAGTGTTTATTTACATGCACTGCTCAAACTGGATGATTGTTGTCTAACATACTGTATCCACAACCACCTGCCCCCCCAAGTGTGGCTGTTTTCTTTTTACAAGTTGTTGTTTCTGTCCCAGCTACTTAAATAACGTAATGTGTTAAACACATACCATAAATAATCGGGTAATGAGGACTCAGCAATTGTCTTTTCTTCCCTTTCATTTAAAATTCCTTCATGCCAGGTAGTAAACTGCCTCTCTCCTTCGGTTTAGCTGGAATCAAGACATTCCCACCTGGCTTTTGCTTATCTGTAGCTGAACTGCATCAGGGCATATTTGCATAAAGCTAAACCTTTAGCCATTAGCTGGGCTCTTTTTGAATCTGTAGTGCTCTGTGGGAGGTGCACAGTGAATAGATGACTACCACTGGCCCAGGCTTTTGTATTTATACATGTGAATGCCTAGTCACTCTCATCATGCAGCCTAAAGTGTTGAATAATAATAATAATAATTTCTGCTACACTGAATTTTTTCAGGGTAACAATTTGAAAGCTTAGAACAATATAAAAAAAAACTCACTAAGCTTTTTCAAGATAACCCCATCTGCAAAGTCTACCAATGCTGTGTAAACCCCACTACTCAGCAGAATTCATTAAACCTTTTAGATTAGCCTACAGTGAGACTGCTGAGAATTTGCGTTAATAAAATGTGTGTTTACTGCTGGGAGATGTTGTGCTATCCCTGCTGTGGCAGTCTAGTTAATAACAAAGCAGAAACTCACGGGTCATTTTGATGAACAATGCAGCTGAAACCAATGTTTTCCATATACAAATACCCACCTCTGCTACCTGCTTTGTTGAGTTAATTGTTTTTGCTCATGTGACATTTCAAACAGACAGACATTTACTTTGATCTCACTGCAAATATTCAGTGTACATACCACATGCATATTCATTTTCCGCAGCTTGTGACAGTCTTGCACATCACTTATTTCTATCTACAAGTTGCTTTTTTGCAAGTGTGGAGACTCTCAATACAACAGCACATGAATATATGCAAATATGTGAGCCTCTGTATGCGTCTGACATGCTTTTGGTTCGCACTGTCAGTTTTAATGTTCCATTTGCAATTGAATTACACACGTTTGATGTATGATTGACAGTTTTGGTATTTGGATTGTGTAAACTGTTGCACTGACAGGCAAGTCAAACAGCTGTCAAACTATCCTGTTCTATAAATCGTTGATCTTCCTTATCTTGCCCTGTTGACACAGCGCAGACAACCTCAGAGTCTCAATTATCAAACCAAGCTTATTGTACTGTCTGGCAGCAGTTATTATTGGATGTAGAGCACCTGATTTTGAGCTTTGTTGATTGAGCTAAATAAGAGTTTGGGATGGGTTTCATAAAATAACATTTTAAAAAGAGTTATAAGTGCAACAACACAGTTTCTAAAGTGCAGATTTGGAACGTGTACATGTATTTATTATATGGATTATACTACACAGAATTGTTCATTCTTCAGGTAACAAGCTAATTAATACAGACATTAAAACAGATACAATGTACAGTAGCGCATCCTCAATTTTAATTTAGCAAATTAAAATACCAGCTAATCAGCAGTTATTGGGTAAATTACCCAATACTATTATACTGCTGCTGGATTTTGCCCTGCTTTCTGTTGCTGGATGATAAAATATGTAAAGAGACAGTAAATTGATCTTATTGTTCATGCTGGAAATTTTCTGAATGAAAAGATAATCCACTTTTTACTGAATTCTCCAACTCCTTTCCAAAATTTGATTTCTGCGAAGCTTTGAGAAAAGAATCAGCATTAATATCAATCTGGTGTTGTGGGGTGCAGAGCGAATTGGTGCCATTGTCAGATTAATATCTAGATCACCCTTGGTATGTGTGTGTGTGTGTCTGTGTCTCTGTGTACAGGTGTGTTGTTAGGTATAGTCTGTACAATACAAATATCTAATTTCCTTCTTTTTAATGTAATTATTCACATAAATGCTATCCAGGCACATACACATACTTAAGCACACAACACACAGCAGAGAAAGACTTGAGAATGAGATTGAGGAAAAATGGCTATATTACTTCAGAGAGTCTGTTTTCTTCCACACTCTGTATAAAAACAAAGGCCTATTTGTCAGGTATGACACTAATACTTAATAGCAGTCTGCTGCAAGACTGTTGGTGTCACACTGTGGCTTTCATAAAAATGGGAGTTAACCAAAAATGATAACAGGTGTCTGTATTTTTTGGACAAGCATGGCCCATCTAGCGCATTAATACATTTGTCGAAATCAATAATTAATAATCAACATTCTTGAATATTTTATAAATACATTGTTTTATTCCTAAAAAATCAAAAACCTATTTTATGAGTCCTTCCAGTGTTTTCTAGTCTTTTGGTTGAGAGAATTAATTCAAATCTAACCAATCCCCACATTATTCCCACATAATTATTACCATCACTGACCCATTTATCTAAGTCATTTGCATACTGTGGCAGTTCTTTATTTATGAGTCTAGCTGCAGTTAACATTAATTTTGAAGATACATTTTGTCTCTCACTGCAACTAATTACATGTTTGGGGTATTGTGAGTTCTTTAAAGCTCTATAATATTAATTTAGTTTTGGCTACTACGTGGAAGAAAAAAACAAAACTAAGATATGACTAATATGTTAGCAAGTGGCCTACTTACCCATCCATTGAATATAGAGCAACATTAGTGTCATATTTTTGAGTAAATACTGTCTTGGGTCCTCAGCACATTTGCAACAGCACAAGTTCATTCAGTTTCAGTTTGTTTGTTTTGTTTGTCTATTTGTTTGTTTTTTGTATCTTCATACCTTCACACAGTTCTTAGCAGTACCTCAACTATATTTTGTCCAATAAAATCTTTAAAGGGGGCTACTTGCATTCCTTTTTTCCTTTTTACTGTATTATACAAATGTAAAACTATCTCACCATTTTAAAACCTTCTGAACAGCTATGATTACACTGCAGTCCTTCGTTCTTTGATTTCATCTCTTCAGCGCAGATCGTGTTGGCTTGACTGTGAGCAAAGAAACAAAAGAACAGTTACAATAGCTGGTGTTTTATTTCACAATCCTCAGTCTATTCAGTATTCAGAGGAGGCTTATGCTGAAAATGCAATGTGCACAACACCATACGGTATGATTGCCTGTCTGTCTACCTATTCATGCCCACTCTCAGTAAAAAGTAATCTGTGGTATTGTTATCTTCATTCTTCCGCGATGTACTATCTGCAGTTGGACTTAAAAGTTGCTGTAGATTCTCAGGAAGAGCTTTATATCGTTGTGAGGTTTACCTGAGTACTAAAAATACTGCAGCAGTGGCCAGTTTAAACCTAGCATTTAACATTATTTTTAACTGTTTGATAGGATACAATATATGAGAAACAAACCTCTCTCACAAAAAAATTCAATTGGTGGTTGGAATGGATGGACTTCAGGTTTAATGGGAAAACTTCTAAAGGACAACAAGACAGATATCTGTCCACATATGTATATAGATATTTACGCCAAGATATTGTACTTAACAACACATCTTCTTTTTCTTCACTTTTCACTCGTTGAGCTGTTTGTTAGCTTGTTTTTTTTCTTTGTTTTTGCATATTATACCTCCTAATACTGTGTATGTGATAAAGGGGCAGTGTGCATTTCAGGCAGTTCTACTGCAGTGCAGAAGCAGTGTGGTAATAGAGTAATGGATCAATCTGTGTTTGTGCTTCTCAGGTCAGAAGCTGAACTCAGATTGATATCCTAGATTTAGGAGCGTTGCAAAACGAGGGTAATCATTCAGCTCAAGCGAGCCATTCAGTTTTACAGATTTCACCGGCTGCTAACCTAATCTCTGCCGAGGTTTATGTCTCTACGCAGTGATTTAGCCTTTGAAGGCTGCTGCTACACATCAGAGCTACAACTGACACTGTTTTACTGTAGTTAGTTTTAAGGGTATTGAATAAACTTTATGCATGTTTTTGTACACTTCACATTGCTGGTAAGTAATGCAAGTAATAGCCTTTTATTTTCTATCTTTTAACTACAATCTCAGAGTGATGTGAGTCCATTAAACATGATGCAGTGTTGAAGATACAGTACGAGTCTACTCTAGTTCCTGAGCTACTGTACTGAAACATGTAGTCTACTCTGGGTTTTCAGTTGTTCTGTGAAAGCATTTTACATTGTTTAAAACATGCTGCTCTAGAATCAGGCTAATTGAACAATAAAGCACAGTAATCCCCATGTATGCATAACGATATTCGCTGCAAGGAGTTCTCAGTACGCAATTAATTTCAGGCCTCTCATTTGAAGCTGTTTTTCTGTTTTTCTTCTGTTCTTAAAACCTCAGGGGAAGATTTTTGGCAGCTGTTATTTGCATAGTTTTCCTAGGAAGGTCTATGAAATGATCTTGATGTGTTGACAGTCCTATCCAACTAGTCCCCAGGGCTCTCCTGAACATCATCTCAGAACGGTAGTCTGAGAACTCACAGGATCTGTCTTATTGCCCATCACAGGCTGTGAGATGCCCAATACTAACTAAATAAACAGCAGGTAGATGAGACTGAAGCAAACCTTCTTTTAACACTTATTTACATGGCTAGTCCTCTGGTATTCACATTGAATAGATTGGGGATTTCGTTTTGCGCATGCTAGTGTGTAATATTAAGGCTGACATAATTTTCTTTTCCATAAAAATATGTGATATATTCATCTATGAGACTGTTGCTGCACTGTTTTATTCATTTTCAGTTAAATAAGTGCAGTAATAACACATGCAGCAGCAGCCTGGCTGCAGACAAAAACACACACATAGCATGATAATTTCAGACATGAATTGTTGCCAGTGGCTCATATGGTTTCACACTTTCTTGGGTGTTGTTGAAAGAAGGCATAGTGCACTTCTTCACTTCCCAATTTAGATCTACAGATTTATATTGAAATATGTGAGGACAAAGGCAAAGTCTTATGATGTAATGTCAGCAAAATATACCATGTGTCAAACACTGCTACAGTGGAGAGCAGACACTATTCAGATCCATGTCTGTGAAGATTCTTAGTCATTCAGGTGAAGTTTTATGGTAGCTGAATCACGGCAACTGGACTTATTTCGTGTTATGTCAAAACCATTCAATAGTCATTCAAGTAGCTACTTTAGTCTGACTGAAGAAGCTTGTATGGCCATGACTCAACTTCCACATATCCCAATCCATCTACATCTGAATACTGCTAGAGTGGTCAGCAGATCTGCAAGAATTTAGTTGAAATATGGATACTACCTTTAATCAACGTGACTGATACTTTGCCCTAACACACAAGTGATGCAGGAAAGACAGAGAGATGCATGGTACATGCTGTTCATTAAAACAGAATAGGTTTTCTGGTCAGCATGTAGTGTCATCTGTTTTACCAGGCTTCTGCTGAGAATCATCTGTGTTATACCACAGAGGATCCAAGTCAGTATAAGTGGACAATAAAATGTGTGAGGATGTATAAAAATTTAACGAAACAACAGTACAGAAACCTTTCCGCAGTCCATAAAAAGCTGCTCTGGTGTGTACGGTGCTTTGTTTTGTGGTGAGCTGCTACTCGGTCTTCAGACAGCCTATGTCCTTTTCTGAACTCCAGATGGCTGGAGATGAGCCTCTTCAGGTAAATCCTTCCCCAGACACAGAGACTGTATACTATAGTACCTCAAGAGACAAATGTGCCAGCATTTATGAAACAACCAAACAGATGCAAACACAAAACGGTGGACTTGGTTACATTTCCTCCTTTGCTGGCAAATGTAGGCACCCAGGTCTATTCAGTCTGGCTGCACTAATCTCTCTGTCTGCTATTTTCACAGGTGTACTGGCTGACATGTGGAAGCTTTGTCCTCCATGCACCTAGCAGATCAGACTGACTCATAATATTTGGGAGGATGAGTGTAACTTTCCAGTACTGTATCATCACCTTGGTTCCACTGACCTTGTCACTAGCCCTTCTTAACTTTGAAAAGTGTTGATTCTGTATACCTTGTTTACAAACACAAACTCTCAAAACAGAAGGCACTACATTATGTCTCTGCTTACCAGATCCAACCACCAATCTAACCTTGAAGAAGAGCAAATTCAACCTAAAACTATAATGCATATAAGAATTACTTCAAGGAAAAACAAAGTGCAATCCATGGACACTTTGGACACGAGAATCAAACTATGATTAGGCGACCAACCACTATACATTCTTATCCACAGGCACAGTTGGCATTCATTGTGTATAAGAACTGACTTTCCACTGACTTTGTCATTGGCCACTTGTGGAGTAAGACAGATGAAATGCAGTGAAGCTACAATATAGGAGAAAAGGCTAAAATTTATGCAGATATCCTTTTATGCAGTGCATGACAGCCACGTGAGAACCAATCACCATCATCTTCTGTCCTGGTGATAAACATTTTTCATTAATAACGCTGTTAAATTTTGTTCACTATAATTATAAATATGTGATAGCTGCGCTTATCTCCACAGTATCCACAAAGACAATGAATCAAAGATAACAAATGCAAAAATAAATGAGAATGAATATTATTTTCTCAATCTTAAATAACTGAATATGCATGTTATTGTGGTTTTGACATGCAGTAAGTACAATACAATCACAGCTACTGACAAATCAGTGCCCTTGTAGCTCTTTTCTCCTTTTTTTCAATTAAGCCTGAAATGAAAGAACTCTGCAGTGTGTTGCCAGGCTTGTTGCAGATTGAACAATTATCTTGAACATGGACAAACCCACCATTGTGTTTGAAGAAACTTGTTCTCATATTTCCACACCTAGCTTATTGCACATGTTTATCATTGTACACTTGCTGGGAACTGTAGAAAAAACAATAACTTAAACTAAAAATAATAGCTCTGCAGCTCTTCTACATCTTGGAGGCAATAGTTGTAATTTATTATGTTTATAGTGTTAAATATTTCTACTTTAAGCCTAAAACGAGGGAAAAAATGCATGTACGGTATTCATCGTGACTGAAATTTAGGTCAGTAAGAACTAGGTTTCCATTTTAAAATGTTAGAAAGTACAAGCCCAGAATCTTCTGCGCTTAAACTGTTCAAGTTATGGAGAACATAATATACAGTAGCGCACCTCCCTGCAAAGGTCCCAGTATTCCCCATTATCCTCACTGTTGTGGGTCTTCTTTCTGATTTATCACCTCTGCAAATATGGCTTTTCCTGTTTTCCCCTCCCACTATTAATTTTAAAGGCCCTGCACTTAAGCTCAGCACAGTATGGCTGATAAACAGAAGAAGAATCAATGAGAAAAAAAAAAAATGAAGTGACATAC
>OMLM01005093.1:76643-108908 GCA_900302695.1 Helostoma temminkii
TTTATTATAAAGCTTAAACCTATATTTATTTTCAGTGAGTCAGTGAAATTCAGAGGATTTCTTTTTTTGTTTTTTGTTTTTTCAGTCTCCATTATAGGGATTGTTGGTGAATATACTGGTGTCTTGATAAATTTAACAAAATTACCATTAATGGAGACGGCAAGAATGCTGCTGTACTTCTGGTACTGATACTGAGAATAAATGTAGGCATTTGTGATACATCACATGCTGCAAGATCTGAACACTGTTTCTAGAGACTTTGGGCATGGGTGTGTCCTTGTGTACACATATGTACTGAATGTGTGTCCAGACTCTAAGTGCATGAAGGGTGGATCAGTGAAATTGAACCCCACAGGTTGAGTCTAATAGCATAATTAGCCCTGCTGAGCTAATACCCACAAGTCAGCAGCACCATACCGTCAATTCTCTCGGTTCAGCCCCACGTTCTACACTCACAGTGACTGATTAAGGTTGGCTGCTAGAACCACCATAGCTGAGTCATTGTGCCCTTGCCTCGAGTCAGGTTCATTCTGCCCTCGTATACACTGACTTCAGTTGGCATCTATGAACTCATTTAACTCACTGTTACTGGAAGAGTAGAGAAGATTGAATGTTGGGAAGGAGGGGGAGTAAATAACTGTGAGGGAAGTGTCTGCGTTACTTTGAAATATCCTTTGAATTACAGCCTTACTTCTGCAGAGAAACGTTTCATATAAATGGAGGCAAAGGCAGACTGATGTCCTGCTGGGGAGGAGACTTTATGATTAATCTCCTTGATTTTAATTACTCAGCGTTGTGCTTTGTGAGTCATTAGGTTAATGACACTCACACAGAACATGTGTACCCACGGGCCTGAAGCTACATCTGAGCTAAACCTCTTTTTAGGTGGCCACCTGTTACAACAGCTTACTTACCAGTTCTGCCCAGTTTTGCTCAGATGCTGACAAAGGTAATGAGGACACATCAAAAAAAAGCAAGCTTAATCATAGAACAGCATGTGTGTCTGGAGGCAACAGTGTTCTTTGTTACAGGATGTGTTTCCTCAAAAGTCAGTTACCTAATTTAAAAATGTGTGTTTGAGATTTTTAGGAGCAAATAATGTATTTGAGTAGAATGGCTTACTGGGACAAATCTAAACCTCAGGCATTGAGAGAAAGAGGGGGAGTTTATGATTAATCTCTAAGGTTTTAATTACCAGGGCAGGTGCTGGGGCCAGTCGTTTAGTTAATGGCAGAAATGACAGATAGGAGTAATGTTATGCTATTACACACACTACTTTGCTTCTGAGCTTACCTCATAAATTATTCAGGAAATCTGATAAACTCACAGTGCACAGACATGTAGAATGTGTGTGTATTTAATTTTAACCACATACCCTAACGCACACATAAAACGCAGTCTTTTGAATTTATCAATCCTCACTGGGATTGGGAAAGACAAATTCAGATGAATGAATGCTCATTTGCATTTGTACATGAACATATACTCTGTGTGCACTCAAAAGAAAATGCTTCCACTCTCCCCAGCCACACACAAGATAAAAACACTGGTTCTTAAATTATTAACAAGCTAATTACAAACTGCAGGGTGATGCTTTTGGATGTATAATGGTGCTTTCGCACATGCTGAGATGGAAGGTATGAGCTTAGTTAAGTAGTGTAAGAGTGTGGGAACATTAAGAGAATTATGGTAATAATATACCAGAAGATTAAGAAAAAAAGATTAAATTTTATAAAACACAACTACCACTTCATCAATTAGCAATAAAGTTGAAGGGGTTTTTTCCACTTATTTTGATGTACTTTATCCAGTGTTGTTTTATTCAGTTTGAGAGATAATAATAATAATTGTTTGCATGTACAATAAACATAAATGTTAGGTAAGCATTGTATCATTTGTGTGCTGAGTGTGTAAAAACTAGTGTAATCAAAAGTTGTATTATTAGAAATGTGAGGCACAGAGTTAGCCATCATAATGGACATTGCAAATGATCATACAAAGACTAAATTAAACAAAAGAAGCAGAGATGATATTGCACTAAAAGACAGGGACATTGAGTGTGCTAAGAGTGTGGAACTATTACATAGTGTAATATTTAAACAAAAATGTAAACATTGTTCAACCTGCACCGAGACTCTCATTATCTCCCATTAGGACTGCTTTCCAATGGATTTATCTGGGACAAAATATTCAACTTGTGACATATCGACCCAAGGTTTTTGATTCATTCTGCTGCCTGCTGCTTATGGAATCTACAATAACTAGCACTCAGTACTTTCCTCTTCACATTGCACTGTGAATTTTTATTCACCTCTATGCACAATGCTGCATCTCCTTGAGCATCAGTATCCTCTTAGAAGTAGCTGCTTTTGTGCAGGGAGATCTTGACTCTCCTCATCCATTACAGTCAGTGGATTGTGGAGAGAGCCCTGCTGTTAAAGGGAATTAGAGGAGATGATTTGATTAGTTGTGATTGCATGATTGATGCCAGCCAAACACTTAGTAATTTATTTTGCTTGTTCTAATCCATTTTACACCTGGTACACATATGCACACTGCCTTTGGTCTCAAAATTTCTACATATGTTGCCACAACCCACCATTTAAACTACTACAAACATTAATTTTTAACAGGTGTTTGCACTTATGCCATTAATGATTACAATGTAGCTATAAATGCTAAAAACACTGAAGAGATCTGTAATCTCCTGGCAGCTAGTCAGGTGCATACACTAGTCCGTGTATATAGGACACTAAGCATCAGTGCACAAGAATTTTTGTTCTTTTCCTAACTGCGATGTCAGTAAACTTTAACTTTCATGATCTCTTGTAAACTGTTGCTGCTTGTTGCAACCACAAACTATTTGTTGCAGTGTGAAGTCTTTATGGTTACATAGCTACAGAAAGTGATTACAGTGAAGAAAAGCAACAGGAACTGAACCATGAACATTTTTGTGTTTACTTTGAATGCCATAGCCCTAATTTCAAGCAAGTCCTGTAAATAACCACAAGAACAATTTTTGTGAGTTTTTTTCTTCTTTGCCATTGCATTGAAATAATGATCACAATAATGGTGAACTTTTTATGTAGTTTCATGTTTTTATACCTCTATAAACATTATTACAAAATACAAACAGCCAAAAGATATGAACAGTAACAACATGTAAAGCACATAAAACTTTGTGAGCTGGAAACATCAAACTCTGAGCAAAGGGCGATAAATGATTTGTATTTTAAATTGGTCGATTTTAAGAAATGATTTGAAAGAAAGCACTGATTCTGTGAACCTCGCTGAACTGCAATATTTCACAGCTTTGGATAAATGGACACCAGGCCATAGTTTTGAATGATGCTGTGCCTGGAATTTCCCATTCCCTTTCTTCTTTTCTGCTTTTTCCATTTAATACTCTCCTATTTTCATTTGGCCAGGGAATCTTGCACATAGATGTAGTTTTTCTATGGAGTCTGACATTACTTCCCATGTGATATTGAAGCCATTTAATAATTCCTTGGAACCTATACAATACTACATAATGTACAATACAATATATAAGAATAGTAATGTCTAGATGCAATTATTTGTACTAGCAAAAAGGTGGCAAAAGGCCACCTAGCTGAAAAAGGGCATTATGTGTCTCACCACAGATCCACAAGTGATGAGAGCAGATAGGAAAGTGCAGGTAGGAGGCACACCAGTGGGACCATGTCATCTGTAGGGACAAAAGGCTTGTTGGCTGCAGTACCAGAGGCAGCAAGCGATTTGAGGTGAAAACCATTTGGGGCTAGTGGGGGAGAGTGATGTTCAGGCATGATAGTGACAGGATAGCAGGCTGATTGTGTGCAGTTTTAATTATAGTTTTGGAGAGATGAAAGCATTCTAATTGAACAAAATGGTCATATTTCAGAATAAAAGGTTGTGGATTTTAAATCTGTCATGACTGCCCATCACGCTTTGCAGTTGGCAGGTTTTGAAGGCTCAGTGGCTGCCAGGTTCATACATAAATGCAGACACTTACACAATCACGCACATAGCCAGAAACATATCTTTTTTCCTTGTCTCTCTTCCAGCACTGTTGGTAGGGGTAAAGAAGATCACAAATGGCTGCCATTACAAAAAACTGTCCATGTCTAGCTCTTACCGATAAGAAGCTTCACTCACACACTTGCAGAACATTGTCCACATTGTCCTTGCAGCGTAAGAGAGATCAAGATTCACTTACAGCCGGAGAAGCATATATGGCTCTGTAACTCATATTTATGGCAGTTATACTGAAGCTAATGGGTGTGAACTTTGATCATCACAGACGGTTTGTATGTGATTTGCACAGTTACTTCAGAAAAACACCATTAATGACTGAGATTACAACACTGATGAGATATAGTCTAGTGCTACGGCCAGGCAGTTTCTTTGACCTACAGTAGCAGTTTGTTTTTCTTTCTGTTTTCTTTGTCTCACTTTACTCTCAGAGGGTTTGATGTGGTGCAGCAGGAAATTTGTATACTTTCTCTGTGAAGTGTAAATTTCTTTTCTCTTTTTTATGTGTCATTTTCTCAGTTTCCCCAGTTCAGATTAGACAAGTCCTCTAGCACTGCAGTGCTTGTCAGAGGGTAAAGTCTTCTCCAGTACATGTGTCACCAGCTGTTACCATTCACCTGAAAGCAGTGAGCTTCACAGAGGTTTGCTGTATTCCCTCGGGTCCAAACCACATCCGTACCACCCCCTTGGCCAACTGGTAGAAATCACTGCTGCAACAACAGGGAAATAATCCTGTCTGGGTCTTGGAAAGTGTCCTGGTAATGTCAAGGCCACCTGAGTATTTAAGTCATTCTCACAACTAAAATACCATAATATGAAAAGTATTAATAATTGATTATTGCTTTCACATCTGACAGACACCAGAGAACAGACAAAAACACACATTTGATTCAGTAGCATTAATAGAATGTGTCATATTTATATAGCAGTATTCATCATATTTAAGATGCATTCAATTATTGAAATGCCAAGGCCATTTTATAATATAGCTATTTCCAGCTAGTTTAGAACTTCAGATAGATGTGTTTGCCCAACAAGACAACATTTAATCTGTATTTTTAAAACACAACTTGCTGGCTTTAAAATATGTTTCAATAACAGACCTTGTCATAGAACCTTTTACTGTAGCGACCTCCCATACAACCATTCACACTGATTTGATTCCTGTGCCTCAGTGTCAAATTCCTTATCTATGCTAAACCTGCATGAACAATATCCACACCCAAATGTGCACATGGATACCCCTCTTCCACAGCAGATATGCACTCTCCTCCCTTAACACCCCATTCTGCCAGTCCCACTCCATTATGCCATATCTTTGATCATGGCTCACAGTGAAGAGTTTGGCTTATCCTCAGAGACCCCCTCCCCAGCTGTTGCCAGACCCTCTGCCATTACAATTGGTTGGCACAGCCACCGGCAGCTGCCACAATTGCCCTGAGCACCACCAGTGGCTACACAGATGCAGAGTGTGTGTTTGTGTGCCTCTGTGTTAACACGTACGAGTACACTCACATGCACTCATCTTTTTTCTAATGTGTGTACATTTGTGGCATTGCCTGCTGGTGTATTTGAAATTCATTGCCATGTGGTTAATTTACTAGGCTCTTCTGCAGGAGACAAAGGATGGTTGCTTGTCTAATGGCTAACTACCCCTAGGAGGGACTTGTAGTTGGCTTGCTTCCAGCTCCATGTAGGCTTCATACCACATATCAGATGTGTGGTTGTAAGGATGGTTATAAGAACAGCAAACCTCACCATTTATGACGTGGTCACAGAAAATGTGTTGTGTATTTCATTCCTCCCACATAGACCAGTGCGATCAACGAGGTTGATGACAAAATTATGACAGAACAGCCATCGGGGATGGTGGTAGTGAGAGCTGAGGAACATACAGTACTGTGGATGCAGTGCAGGTTTTTTCTTTTCTTCAGATAAAAGGCTCCTTTGCTACCATGTGGTAGTGTGAACAGTCCCTGGTTAGGCACATTTCTGTGATAGTTGCCTAGTTACAACATTCAGGTCTTCCTGAGTTTGTTTAGTATTTATATTGTACATTTACACGAAAAAGGTTTAATTGAAAACTGTCTAAAAAGAGAGACGGAAAAATAATGAACACATTAAAGTTGAAATAGGGGTAGAAGCTTAGCGTAAAGGATAGATGAAGATAGGGATAATAGAAAGGGGAGCTTATGAAAAGACTGTAGTTTGGTTTTAGGTAACATAATGTGGTAACATAGAAAGAAAACACAAATTGGCTCATATATGGCTTAATTGCAGTCAGAAAAAAAAAGACTGCTCTGTTTCTTTAAACCAGAAAGTTAGATACATGATACATATCAGTAATATACATGATGTGAATCACTGTATGTTGAACATTTTCCTTGTCTGAGAGACTATGGCTAAAAGAACAAAGGAAATAAAAAATAGTCTAAAACAAACAAGGTGGCTAGCTTAGAATGAAGACAGTCTGGTGTGACCACGCTGCAGTATTCATCATGTGATTTTCATGTGTTATTTTCATTCTTGATGTGTTTAGTTGACTTACAAGAATGCTTTCATAGGCTTATTCTCAGTTGACAAAATCATTTTTATATGTTTATACAAAGTTGTATCCAACACCACTTTCACACATTGCAACCACAGAATGAGCACATTGTTATCTTGTTATTGTAGCTGTAAATCACATTGACAAGACAATGTACTTACATAGAAATGAAGTCACTAAGTCAATAAAGAAAACTATTTGTTTAGTAATGTTCTAATATTAATTCAGACAAAATTGTACTGAGGTGCTTAAGGTATGTTGTAATAATAAATAGGTTAACATCCAGATTGGTGACTGCGTAGGTATTTTATGAAGTCATAATAACATAATGCACTCATCATACATGCAATGACATAAAAGTATAAAAGGATCAGCAAGGTACAGGTAGTGGTGGAAATGAGATTTTTCATGGACACATCAGACAGCATTTATCAGGCACAAGTATTCACACGCAAACACAAGTGACTGGGACGCTAGGGAAGTGCAGCAGTCTATTAGCCATGTACAGACAGCTAGGCTATTTTCACTGCGTAGCCCGCTGTATTATTAACTCACTCTGCACTAAATCAATTGACAGGTCTGCAGGTGTCAGTGTGTATGTGTTTGTGAGTTTTTCCTCTTTCCCTCCTTTGCCAGCCTCCATCACCTGCTCTCTGACTGTTCAGGGTCAGTGGATGATTGTGCCACTTTGTATTTCTCCTGTCTTCTTACAGACTCAGATTACAGAGTCAGAGTGTAGTCCTGTACGGAAGCACCATGAATTACTCTCCACTCCTGCTCACCTGTGTCCTGTCCCCACATCCCTCACCTTATCAGCTGCTTACACACTTCAGGGACACTCCCATGTGAATACTCCATTCACTGGCCCTATTACAACCCAAATGACAAAAGAATTTTTTCCTTTTTGTTTCTTGGTCTCATGCAATGAAGCCAAGTTACATGTAGACGCACACATACCCAGTTACAGGGTGTTTTTAGGATCAGATTTAAGCAAATAGTGTTTACCCTGGCAGACCCCTCAGGGTCTACCACTTACATTGTTAACCTTCCTGTTGTGTTCTCCAGGGAAACATCTGTAGTCCGTTCCTGCATGATAACATCCTACACCTGTTCAACATTCAGCTCTCATTTATGGAACCGCATGTCTGGAGAGTTGCTTTGGTGGTTTTGGTGGCCTCTAGGGCTCCAATCATCCATCTGGCTCCCCTTTTAGACGCAGGTGTAATGAGATGGAAGTGGCCTTCAGTTGAAGCAGCAGATAGTAGAAACAGAGAGACAGAAACATTGCCTATGGATACTGCGGCTGTAAAAGCATGAGGGCATGAGTTCCCTGGAGGTACAGCAGTGCCTGTGAGAGGATGATGACGAAACATATGCAGGCACAGACCAATACACTGTACTTGTCGCTGAGTCCATGGTTGTTCTCCCTCGAGCTTTATTAGGCTGGGCTATGGAAACTCTGGATGCTCTGTTCAACACCCCAACATTCACAAATGGCTTATCTCGCTTTTCCTCCACATATATTCTCTGTCTCTGTGTTTCCAACCTTTTTTCTATCTTTGCAGTGTTTTTAAAAGTCCCAAGTAGAGTCAAGTTAGCCCAAAGCCCAGTTTGAATCTTTTACACTATCCTGTTCATTGTGGGGTTTAACAATGTCTCTCCAGTTTAATCCAGTCTGATATGTCTTAATGCTGAATACAGGTATTCATTTACTACCTTTTGTTTTGTTTTTAAATCGTATGTTAGCTGATAACGTCACTCTATGCTCATATATCTTTGGAAATTCCTCTTATCCAAGCTATGCATAACCCAAACATAACCTGTCCTTTTCTAGATCTTTCATTGGAAGGTCTGTAAATGTTATGAAAATTATGCGTCAATTTTTTCAAGCAAGAACTTCAAACTTAATGAATGGTCACACTGTTTTTTTTTCTTTATGGTCTCCATGAAATGTCCAAAAGACATGAAAGTGCAATAGATAGGGGGAGAGGAAGAGCAATGTGACTGTGAGCTATATCAGGGGATATTCAGTGCACATCAGTGCTGATAGTGTTGAAGAGCCTAAGGAGCTTTGCTTTCGTTTCTCTGCATGATGGATACTCACAGAGTCCACAACTTTAGCTGCGTCCCTGCCTGCCCTGTTGAAATGGTGATAAAAAAGTCAATACTTCATGTGCCGTGACCATTACTCATACTGAGAGCATATGACTACATGCCCATATGTGTGAGGGAGAAAGAAATAAATATGAAGAAAATGAGGCAGAGCAAGAGGGAGAGAGAGACGAGTAATCGAGAGCAAGGTATCTAATGTCCTTTTCATGTGGTGGAGACTGTAGCATTGCCCTAAAGCGGCTGGATGAGCAGTGGCTCCCTTGGGTTCTCTCAGCCCATTGGAGTGGCTGAATGTCTGTCCATTTCCCCAGACTGTCACATCAAAGGCTGTCACAGATACAGGGAACAGCTATGTGGTAGTAGAACAGGAGAAAGGTCCTGTGTTGTCATCTTCTTTCCCTTTGAAACTTTTCATTCACCTGAAGCTGTGTGTGACTTTGTGTGACAAATCTGTCTATTCTATAGGCATGTCTCCACTCTCAAACTACTGCTGGCATGTTATAAATAGAGTCAACCTACAGCTTTGCTAACTTTTTTTTTGTTTTTATCCATAGCGTCACTGTTGGCCACTTGTTACTGAAGTATCAACTTTGGCATCCTTTGTTTATTGGATCTTTCTGCAACTTGGGGCATCTGTCAGTAAAAATGTCCTCTGATCTCTGTCAAACTAGCCAAGCATGAAAATATGAAAACTACAACTCAGATATTTGGCTCCATTTTATTGCCCTTACATGCACTCTTGAGACTTGTTTATGGCAAGTTTCCCGTTGGACTCAGTTGAGATAAGTTGAGACATTGTGGAATGCCGTTCCATCAGTCCAAATGTTTGATAAGTTTAATTAAACAAAGCTGTAATAAAAGTTGTCATAATTTCACATTTTAAGCAAACACTGGACAGTATGATGCAACAAATACAAAAGATGCTTAATTCATCCATAATGTCACAAATGTCATCGAGACAAATGAAGAGACAAACATCGATATCCTAGACTGTATTGCAATACATCACAAATGTTGTAGTTATGAATATTATACAACACGATTGTTAAGACTTAATTAGTTATTTACACAAGGGAAAGGAGATTGGATCTTTTTGTCTCCATCAATTCACTGCCACCCAGCTCAACAACCAATCAAGATTTGCAAATATTAATTATTTTGAATCTTGATAATATGCTATTTTTTATTAATTGAAATATATATGGCAAATAACTTTTTTTGTAACAGTCTTAAATCTACAGGTATTGTGTTTAATATGTTTAAAGAAAAGCATCTAAATACTAGAAAGTTAGAATAAACTAAATGTTTCACATTATTGTTTTAGAGTGACTAAAGCAATTATTTAACTGCAACAACAAAATAGTTAGAGATTGATTTTCTGTATGTTGGCAAATTGAGTAGTTGTTCCAGTAATGCACAAGGAATCTGCATTGACCACTGCTTGAAGGTGGTTTGTATGAGGTTTGTTCACCATGAAAGAAGCGATGCTGTCATCCACATTCAGACATTTTCTTGAATTATAAAGGTCAGTCTGTTGCAGGTTAAATGACCTCCAGGCCCCTTTTCATGTGAAATTACATTACATTAGGTATTAATGGTACTCCCGTACATATACAATAGCGTACAATGTTACTTTGCGTTATTACGGTCTCTCAGTAGGTGACAAGCTTTTAGCTGATTTACCCTTCACTTGTTGATGGCTTTTATAAAATCTTCCTTTCATCAATATTACTCTGCTCTATTCTGTCCTGCTTAGCCTTTCTTTTCACTACTCTTATCAAACTGTTCACTGGTCTCACTTGACCTTCCATACAATTACACACCAGTGGTTCTATCTGTAAGCCAGTCCTGTTGAGGGAGGTATGCTGACTGACAGGTAATGACACCCACTGAGAGATGTAGTTCCCCCAAGACCCTCTGTCTGCTTGCCTGCCAACCCACCATCCTGACTATCTCCTATCCCTCGAGTCCAGAAGTCGAACTATAAGCTCTGCACACACGCTGTCTTCATCATAATAACCATCATCCTCCTCCTCATCATCATCGTCACCTTTGAGATTATCATTATGCCACTGACATCACACTGCAGCATGTCAGCATGTCAGTCTTTCTCTGTCACAATCTGTCAGTTCGTTGCTCATTGCAACAGGTCTGCCAAGAGTTTTCCCTCTGTCACCATCTCTTCCTGTCACTTTCTCTCTCTCTTTTTTCTCTCCCTTTAAATCTTTTTTCTCCTCTTGCGTCTGTCACTTGCATCCTTGCAGGCTCTGTCCAAACTATCATTCATTTTGACTCATTTAGAATGAAAGACTGGATGAAAATGAACTTTTGGCATTTATTCCTAGCTTCGCCCACCCTCTCATCACTTTCACTTTAGTTAGAAAGGCCTATTACTTTGACATTAATTCCTCCTGTGGCATCTGGACTGAGGAGGTGGTGGCGGTTTAAAGGAATAGAAGGTAAATGTCTGTGTGGATGTATGAGCGTTTGTAAGAGATGGGGAAGGAGGCTGTGTCATTATTCATCGAAGTTGTCTTGAGAATTGATGGGAAGTTGAACCACCGGCTGTGCACCAGGTGCTACCATTTTTTTTCAAGTGATGGAGTTTAAGTTTTTCTCTGCCCCCATCACTGATCTGTGCAGATACTGAACTATTCAGTTTTAAAATAAAATCTGAAGTAGTAAAGTGACTCTGCGGGACTGTATTGAAAAAAAAGAACGTAAAAGGCTCATTTACCACTCACAGATGCATCTCCTCATACAGTACAATTTGTACTTTCGCGTTAACAAACAGTATCATACTTATACTACTCTACTGATTGTCAAATGTAACCAGCAATGTCAGGGTCAGATCTGTCACCTATAGAAATGATGATGTTTTATACTGGGCCATTAAATGTAGTCAAAACAAGAAAAATAATTAATGTGTTACTTTAATTTACATATTGAAATAATACAAGAATTTATCAAGCGTTTGAGCAGGATATGTCTGCCTTTTGTCTTGGCCCTCCAGAGACTGTACATCTTTCAAGAACGATCTCCTCTGTTATGTCCAGCTTTGACGGGAGTTGGCAACACACTACACAATACATATTTCTATTTCTGTCATCATATTTGACCTAGAGGGAGTCATCCTTCCATGAAGAAATGAATGTTCTTTCCTTCTTTTCATCATAGTTTGGTTGCACTGCTACTACTTTCATTTTCCTTAAATCTTGATTCCTGAATAACAGTGACAGAGCTGTCAACCAGCTTATGATCGCATGCCTTCCAGAGGGGGTGAGGCAGACTAAAGGCAGCAGGGCTAATGTGAGTGTGCAGGACTAAACAAATCAAGATGATAAGCTCTTAAGTTTACTGTCACAATGTAAAGTCCTGGGCCATCGTGCAGTCATTACTCTTAATATTCACATTCCACTCGCATCGTACCTAGTGAATGATTGTCCATCATATTGTCAATTAATAGCCCACTGTGACTGTCACACCTACAGTTGTGTGAGGGAAACATATATTTGGAAATATGTCAGCGTGCTTTTAAGGTATCAGTGTATACTGGACTGTAACATTATGTTCAGATTGACTTGGGCACAGCAGGGTTACAGACGCATAGATAGGCAGTGTTATTCAGCAAAAGAAAACCTTGCTGTTGTTGTAACACAAATCATCTGACAAGGTGCAGCGTAAGCAAATCAATAAATACAAGCAAATTCCCATGAGATTGCTCAGCAGTAGCAATAGTGTGATACTTCTATTATATACATGTACCTGGCAATCGTTGCAAGAGAGGAGAAAACAAATGCCAACTCTCAGGCTTTTCCAGGGCTCTAACATTTTACACCAGGCTGCCAGAATTATTTATTACCCTAATCGGCCTTGTAAGTGCACTGTATGATGGCATTCAGAAAAGATTTGAGGCCTGATTTACCATGATTCCAAAAAGCGAGCACTAAATTGCATGTGCAAACCTGACAGTTGCACGTTTTGTTTGTTGGCATTTTGCAGTTGATCTAAGAAACATTATGGGACAAGTGGTGCAAACATGGCAGATGCAGTATTTACATCTGGGTTTTGCATGTTTCACTGTTGTCTGTCATGGAGAGTTTTTAGAATGACCATACAAATATGCTCCTTTCTTTAGTGATTTTACAAATCTTATAGTGACTATCCAGCTATCTCCATATTCACCATTTCTTATTTTTGAAAAGAGAAGCTGTTCCTTTAGAATTAATTAATAATGTACTGACCCAGGTTATTTGGCTGGTTATGACACCACTGGAGTCACAAACAACCTGCACATTTAAAGACTGTGTGTGACTGTGATTCCTGTACACAAGTTGCATGTGTCTAGTCAAACTCTCCCATAACTGTTGGGGGAACCAACAACCACGTGGAAGTTGCGTTGCCCTCATCCAGTGCGTCCCGACTGGGCGGAAACACACATAAACCTACTTTTGTATATTGGTGCTAGGAAATGCAGAGGTGCTTTTTCTTACACTGTAGACAACATTGGTTATGGCGTCATAACTAATGTTGTGGGCAAATTTTGGTATGGCTTCTTGTGACTGGCTCCAAATCAGGTCATAGCCTAGCCAACAGCTCCAAATTTGGACAAAAGATATGTTTGTATTATTTTTTCTGCTGTCATTCCAAATATATTAACATGCATAATGACATGTTCTGTACGCAGTCTTTCATTTCTTATATGCCTCTTCATCGCTTGGTTTTCGTCTATATTTACTACAGTAAATCTAGACGCAATCAGAGCCACCTCAATCGCTTTCAGGCTTGATAACTCACATTGTGTGTGCCCAGTTAATGTATTTGCATTTTCTCCTTCCTGCACAAAAATGCAGCACTTTTCATATTTATGAATGCAAAGGTGCAAAATCTACAGTGTGTGCTATTGTGCTTATTGGAAAGATGTCTTAGTAAATCACTTTGTGCTGATTTTTGCAGGTTACGTTACGTTAAGTTTGCACATTTTAGTACACACAAATCTTTAGGAAATCAGACCCTTAAAGTGCTGTGTGGGCTGTCTAAATTAAATTAAATGTAATTTGTTCTGAATGATGTAGTATGCGTTTGATTTTCAATTAACATAAAAGTTATGTTAAATATTTATTTTACTTTGCCATTCAAGACTTTTGCACATGCCGACAGTATTCCTATTAGGTAGCAGTTACCCCTAACTGCAAAGCCATCTCCCTCTCATGTACTTCAGATTCTTGGTGCAAGGAATAGACACCCATTGTGCCTATGCTGTTGGAGAAAAGCCCATGCCAGAGTGGCCTGGGTGCAATGACTCATTGCTCCCTGCTGTCTTTCCATGACAACCATTGCTCATTCTCTCTCACCACAATGTCCAAAATAACCCTTTCTTTCTAAAGTTGCAATGTTTGCCAACAGCTATTGAGAATGGCTGGCTATTAGCTGGCATAAAGGCATCAGGATTTTGAGCATTGGTCTTGGCTCAGCTGATTCAAGAGAAAGACAAGTAGGCGGACTGGTTTATACTGATGAATTGCTTTCAGACTTTCCCAACCCAGTGGGAGTGGAATTGAGCATATACCAGCATCAGTCTGTCTGTGACTGAAATAAAAGATGAGACTACACTGTATACATAGGATAATGAACTTTTGGCCTAGCATGTTAATGCCCAGCCAGCCATTCACATTGCTTGTTTTTCTGGATATCCACTATCATTTTTCTTATTTGGCATCTGCCACACCCTAAACCACCTAGCCATGTCTGCTTTCATCAATCTGAGTGCTCCTATGACAGATTCTGCACTGACTCCATTTTATGCTTAGTGGATGTCCTGTAATCATGCTGACATTGGCAGGGTCCTGTAGGTGGAACCATTCTGTAAACAACTTCTGTGCCTTCAGTTTATCTGATGTCATTGTGCATCCCCTGGCAATACTCTGTCAGTGCTAATATATTAGCAATAGTAGGCAGGAAATCTTGTGGTACGCATCAGTTGTGCTTCATGTCAACATCTGCAGATAGAACCACTGGTGTGTATAATCTATAGTAACTATGTGTTTGTACCAGATATTCTGTTTTTATTTTTTTTACTTTCGGTTGTTTGTATGTGTACAAGCCACACGTCATCTTTGCTTGTTTTTGCTTATTTTGTAAAGTACTATTGCCTCTTAAACCACTTCAGCTTTTGTATCTGTTTTCATTGCAATAAAGGAAATTAACAAGGGCTTCTTCAAATTATATTAGTTTTTTTATACATTTTTTTATTTTTTTGACTTGCTGTCTTATCTTGGGTTTAATTTGGTTTTGGATTGAATGTTGTGTCAGTCATGAATGCTGTTAAATGTCATAGCTGCCACTCTTGAGTGTTTCTGCATAAACCTCAGCAGATTCTGCAGCTCCTAAAGCCTCTGTGGTACTGCATCAGCTACTTATGTGTTTGCACTTGTCTAGCTGTTGTTTTAAAGCTATGTGGCTCTGCAGTGCTGCCAGGTAATAAGTTGAAGTGGAGCAGAAATTAAATAGAGAGTGGCATTATATAAACAATTATTCCCTAGACACGCATGCATATGATGCATAAACACTCAGGCACACACATGCACTCCTTTTCACATGAGTTCTGCCTCATAGATTATCCCTGGGTGACATTAGCTTCTCAGATCATAAATACATACAGCACAAGATGCATTTAACATACAAACACAGAGAATGAACACACGTAAGATGGCATGTAGAGTGCACACAAGAGAATACACTATGTGTAATTTATATCATATTGTATTACTACATTACAAATTACAAAGTGATTATTGTCTGAGACAGCTGTCGTCACCCTATCTGGCCCATCTGCAACTACAGTGCAGTGCATTCTAGGAGACAGGTCTCTTCCCCATTCCCTCTTAATTGCTGTAACATGGCCTTGTTTTTTGAGAAATAAGACTATAGATCCTTTTGGGATAATTGTATGTTCCCTAATGGAGTATTTGACCCATGCTTTATTTGCAGTTAATTTTACTGCCACATTGATCGGTTTCACTGGGTGAAACTGGTGCATTGGTAATTAAAAATCCATTTACTGTTACTGATACTCTAACCACCAGTATGAGCATGATTAAAACATAGCTCAAATTGGTGTAATCATCATATTATGTGATAATTACGTGACCTGGCTACTTCAAGAATGGAGCTTTTTTCTCTGATGTCCCTCTTGTCTCAGCTAATATGGCAAAGGGCAGTCTGGAGAGAAATGCTGTCAGAAACCATGAACAAGACCTGAAAGATTACAGCTTTCTAATTATCATCTTTTATATGAATGTTTCCATTCACTCTTTATCAACAACCTTGCAGCGTCTTTGTATAAGGAAGCTGTAAAACAAAGGCAGCCCTCCCTCATGTGTTTCTCTGTTCATGACTCTTACATTCACTGGCTCAGAGGGACTTTATAAAAGGCATCCTTTCAATCAATTAGGTTTTCAACGTGAAATAATTATCGAATGTTCCCATTGATATCTATGTTTACTGTAATTCCCTAGTGACCACTGGTGATGAAAGAAGAAGTACCTATAAACTGCAGACCAAATATTCATTAACTGAATTAACAAACTTTTTACTGTCCAGCAGAGTCAATCTTTTTCTCATTCGTCCTCAATTTAATGAGATTTAAAACATCAGTCCATTTACACACATGATAGGTGTATGTGGGATATAATTACATTATGTGACACGAAGAAATCAGTTCCTCGTCGCCAGGACTTCCGTGAGAGAGGTTTTCTAATTATGTAAGATGGCACCTCCGCTTCCTTAGGTAGTGCACACCACAGGGCTTACGGATGAGATTGATTAAAGTGTGGAAGCAGCAATTCAATTTGCCATGCAGTCACACATTGAGACAGACTGACTGTACTATAGTTCACAGTCATGCTGCTCCAAGTGAATAAAACCTATTAGACAAGCATGATGCACAGCATTTTCATGTGCCAACATATACAAGTGCATGGGCTTTTAAGCACACACAGGTACAGTGCTTATACATACAGTTAAGATTCACAAATAAACAGACTGTCTAACACGAAAAAGGCTGCGACAGCTGCCTAGTTTCCCTGCTAATTAATGTCAAAACAGCCATCAAATAAATGAGAAACGTTGTTTACAGAATGTTGAAAAAACTGAATTACCCAAGTTTTTGATTTACGACAGTTACTTACATGGATTAAAAAACCAAAAAAAAAAAGTCCTTCTAATTGTGTCTGTGAAATCAAAAAGCTGAGAAGCTGTTCCTGAAGATTTTAAATTCTGCAGTTAGTAAAATAAACAGCATCACATATGTATTTGTGTGTGTGTGAGTATAATCCTCTTTGATGAAAGTGACCTTTTAGTTAATATAAAATATAAAAGAGACAATATGAAGAACAGTCTACTGACATTACCTTGACATTACTTGTAGGTCCCTGCTGAAAGAAAATGTAAAAAATAAAACTTTCAATTTAATCACCCTCCCCGGTCTCTTTGGCCTCTCACCGAAAAAGAGGGCAAATGTACAAAGCATTTAACTAAATGGCAGCTGAGTGAAGGTGCTGAAAGAGGGCAGCCCTTTGCATTTTCCAGCTGTCATGTCCTCGCCCTTCACATTTACTGGTTTCTACATCTCATATAAATTGAGGTCTTTATTTGGATTGCACAGTGCTATGGTTTGAGTCAGACACAAGTTTTGCTTAGAAATCTTTGTGACTTTATTTTTTCTACAATACGTGCCTTAACCAATGGATCAAAAAAATAAAATAAATAAAGAGAGAATGATGGTGACAATAATAAAAATAGAGCTGAAGTTATGACTTAATATCTCGATCTGCATCTGGATCATCCAGAGAAATACTATACTAATATACCTCATCTTGCGGTCCTCCTGGTGAAAAAGCCTACTAAACCAAAACGTCACGAAAGGCTGTGAATCACATGATTTTAGGGCATTGGATTATGGGTAGATTTAAATTTATCAATATGGTTTGTCTTGCATGCCTTGTATTGTCTTGATATGTGCCTTCGGTGACTCCAGTGCATCAATATGTTGTTTTCCAGCCACAAACGTGCCTAATTTTCAAACTGTATGATTTGCTTGAAGTGGTAAATGCAAGCAATGTGATAAAAATCACCAGGACAAGAACCAACCTCCATCATGAAACTGTCTCTCCCATATCACAGAAACATGCAGTAGTCCACAACACAGGACCTTTTTCCTGTATTGGCTTTTTTTGTTCCTGAACTAAAATTTTGACTTAATGTCCCACAGGAGAAACTAATTTACCAATGAGCTAATTTTGTTATATAGACCCAACATCTGAATACAAAACAGTTAAACAACCCTGCCATAACATACACACACTTAATAAAGCTTTGGTATCTGGTAAAATTCTCATTAATTAAGTTGAATGTTCATTACTGAGGTCATAGTTAAGTGTTGTACTAAACAGCATTACATTTAGAGGCGTACTTAATATTTTATAAACTGAGAGGCCAAAAATGTAGACGCTTGCCATGATAGATCAATTTACAGCATCCATGTTCATTAAAAGCATTTGTCTGATCAAAGGCCAAGCCCTCTGAACTATCGAGAAGTGGTTTTTACCCCATTCCAGACCAAAGTGTCGGAGAGCACATTGCCATTCATTACCTCGTACAGCAGGTGAAGAGATTGGTCATTTGATCTGCATTTAGCACTTGAGAAATGCAGCTATGGAGTTAATAGAAGAGCCAGCACATTATTTTCTACTCTTGACAGATGCTTTCCAGAGACAGGGTGGTTGTGTGGTGTGTGTGGCGTAAATAAACGTTCAGGTGGCCATTTGACAGGCACTGGTGCACAGTCTGTGTGTGCACGTGTCTGCAAGGACACTTGCACATCTGTGTGTCTAACAAAGGTGAATATTCCATTGCTTCATGCAATACGGACTCTCAGTCTTTTCGGTGTTGTTATTATTGTGAATGACAAGGTCAGCAAAGTTCATTCAGTTTGTGTGAAATAGTTCTAGTGTAATGTTCCGGCGGCATTGTGATTAAAATCAGGTTGACATTTTTACAAAAGGACCCAGCTCGGTGGGAGTCTCTAAAAGACCACATGAGATCACTTTCCTATGCTTCATGCCTTTATCTTGGAGGAATTCTCATTTCATACCTAGTTTTCACTGAGCCTCTATTCCTCAGCATACCTCCCGGCTACTCATTGATTGGTTTCAATGGATCAAGGCCCAGCTCATGTTTTCCCTGTGTGAAAACAGCCCTGCTTGTTTGCCAGCTGCCGTGTATTGACTATTCCCAAATGTCAATTCCTGTGAGACTAAGACATGTCCGTTTCATTCACTAGTATACACTAGTGAGGATAGATTTGCACTGCATAATAAGGCATTTAATTCATATTATAATGATTCACAATATTTTATTGATATTTTTATATTTGATGCACCCTTGGGAGAGCAAATATTACAGACTTTTTTCTTGTCAAGGAAATTTGTTATGAATGAATTGAACATCACTGAAAGAATTGAAGATAAATATTTTCTGCTACAGGCGGTAGGCTGAATAGTCTACTGAGGCAGATTTGCTGAATTATTGATAATACCAAGAGCTCTTTTGACAGTTATACCAGACATCAGAACATAGCTGACTCTTTAGCTGCAGGACCCATGTCATTATTTGGAGTTGAACACATTAAAGGGTCAAGAGTTTAATGTCTCAACCTAAGACATGGCAAATTATGCATGAGAAAGACCTAATATAGTTAGTCTTGTTGAGAAATCGTGGTTAAACCGTTTTAACAGTGAATCATTTTAAAGTAGCCGCTGTGTCAAAATAAATCTCCAAGGTTTTCCTCTAATGCTGATCCTTGCACAGGCAATCCAGGGAGCTCAATGATGAATTTATACTTGAGTTTTTAGTTAAATGTAGTTCATCAGATTTCTGTGGGAACTGTGGATATATGGTCAGAGTCTATGTGTAATATGTTTTCAGCACAATAAAGCTGTGAACTGCAATCGCACAAAGAAGTGTCAGACTATAACAAAAGTTTACCTTGAATATACCTGCTTGCCCTCAAAAGATTTCACATGCTTAACACATCACACTCTCAACACAATGCCAATTCAAGCTCATTGCCAAGTTGCCCACACATAAAAATGTAACTGAATGCATGCCTTAGATTGTATGACACTTCAAACAATGTACCAATGATCATATTAAACTATGGTCAGCGGTATGTGATCAAGTGGGAGTCTGTTAAATGCATAAAAAGATTAATATGTCCTTTGTCCATGGCTTTCCAAACAGGCAGTGATGAGCACAACCTTGGATGACCTGTCACTGCTACTCTCTGCTTCTGAGAAAGTCACTTTAATTGCTTGTAGATAATGTTTTGCTGTGACTGGGCCCTGTGATGATATCAGATGAGCTGACATGTCCCATACTGGCATGTCAGACTTGTTGTTTTAGCTCTGTGATCAACAGGGTAGAGGTCAGTTCAAACATGTTTCAGCGCTACATGCAGCTTTTACATGTCTATTGTGATTAGACATGAAGTTACTGTAGAATGTTTAACCTGTCGTTTTTCTTCTTTATGGATAGTCTACAGTACATTTACCTTTCAGCCAAGATGTACTTACAGTAATTGTAGTTTTTCTGCCTTATTAATTTCACACTTTTCTGACTGGGTTACTTTTATTTTCAGCCTTTGCTTTAGCTCCAGATGTTATCTATTTAAGATGAGACTCTTTGTGCTAACCCAGTATAACTATACTAATTACAAAGCCTGCTTTCAGACCATTGCTGCTTATTTTATTGTGTTTTCCTTTCTACCCCTTGTGTAAACATATTGAAGTTGGTATAAATGGTTTTTCATTCAGCCTGTTGAAACAAGATGAAGTGGATGATTTGAAAATGTTTAAATAGGTGATTTGCACATGATGTTGTGTCACTGCATTGCTGTGATGACATTTGCAGTCAGGGGGAAGAAGGATTTATACACAGAGAGCACTATAACAAACTATCAAAATGTCTGTGGTTTAGTTTAAGGTTGATCAAATCTATTCATTTAGGGCCAGTGGCATTTTCACTAGCCTGCAGCTATTGATTATTATAGTAATCAAGTATTCTATCGATTATATTCCAGTGATTATTTTATTTAATTTAAGGGCAGCAGTAAATAAAAAAACAGTCAAATCCCTTAAAAGGAACAACTAATTTTTGCATTTTGCTAATATTTGCATTGCTTGAATTTCTACATAATATGTCAAATTATGTATAATTTAGTGTATTTTAGGTTTTTCAGAGAACATTTTCTAAACCCTTTCAGGCTGTAGCTGTCTATAAGCAGGACTTTCAGGCTGAGCTGTCTAAGGATACTCTCACAGTCAGATGCACAACACACTCTCTCAGCTCCAGGAGTTTGTGGTAGCAACATGACCCAGAGGAAACCAATCTTACTCTGATCATCGTTCCTAATTTCCAAACTCCCAGTTACTGTCAGTCAACTACATTCTGTGTTGTTGTTATTGTTATTATTAATATTGTTTTGTTGTTGTTATCATTGTTATTAAATGCTAAAATTCCATATGATAAATGTTATGTAATGTTTAGAGGTAACTTGGGGGATACCAACCCTGTATAGGAGCCATACGATTTCACAACATTTTTCCTGTAAGAGCTTTTACAAAGGCAACATGGTATTTATATGAATTCACTTCCTTTACATCTAACACTAAAGTTAATTACCTTGTGTTGGCTCCACTCTGTGGTCTGGATACTTTCTGCTGAAATCCTAAAGTTTTGTCATTGTTCTACTGTAGTAGGTTAGTTCTGCTTTATTTTCTTTCTTTCTTCATTTTGCAACCCACGCCACAGTATAGCGTGCTGTGTGACACTAATAATCTTCTGTGAGAAACCAGAAACTGTATATAATATAAGAACATGGATTGAATAAAGCTTTGAGGCAAAGAATTTGCTTAGAGGGTTCAGACTGCCTAACTTACCTTAAGCAAACAACTGTAATGTTAACATTGAGAGCGACTGTTGTGTTGAGATACTGTACATCTCTGGCAGCTAACACACTGGTGAAACAACAAGCAGCGCTGATAACTTATTAACAAGTGTAGACACACAGTTTACCTGTTTTACTAAGAACCCAAATAGTAAGTTGCTTGTTCAAGCTTAAAAACTGTGTGTTTTGTTTGTAGGTGTTATGTGCATGATCTAATAAAAAAAAACCTGTGTGTTTGTCAAGAGCAACAATCATGGGGGTGGTAATTTTTAAATGAGAATATTTTTTTTTATCAAAAAAAAAAAATCCTTCCCCTTTGTTTGTCCCGAAGGAAATGTTAAGCAGTGTAAACTGTTATCAGAATGTGTTTTTACTGTATTAGTTCTCCAGTCTGTTTGGAGCATACAAATACATCATAGCTATCATAAAGTATGGAATGATGAAAAACTTTATAATAACCAATGTCTACATTTGAGTTATAGTAGATTTTTTTCTCTGTATACCAAATGAGAAGAGTGGATTATGTATATTCATACTCTTTGTATTTGACTTAGCCAAGACATCAGTTATTCTTATTGTAATGCTGCAGTACAAGAAATATGTTTTTGCATACAAGTGTTTATAAATCATTTCATGCTGTGTCATCATTCTGTATTTAGATGAGACTCAAACAGTGTAGCATCAATGACTGAAGTTTTAAGTCTCTACTTAACCAAACACCAGATGTTTGTTTTTTGTCTGCTTGTAACAATATGTTATAAATCTTTTTTTTGCAGTTGCAATATTTTACATCCTTAAAACTTTCAAGCATTTATCATACAGATATTTACATTAACCAGCACTCATCTTTGCAGGGAAAAAAATAGATTGCTCACTAAAAGCTGCTCCCAAAGTGTATGGATTCATCAAGAACATTGCTGTGCCATTGTAGGTACTCTAGATTAATGGAGAGCAGTGTGGGCAAAATGTCACAAGTATTGGTGCTAATAAATCCACACACCTTGGGAGCAGCTTTCGGTGCAGTGAACTTTTAGTTTAGATAAAATAAGACAGGCGCTAAATACACAATCCGGTTTTATAGGTTGTCAGACTGAATGATCATTGGTTGAATGGGTCGCCCTGCATCTAAAGAGCAGTTACAACTATAGATACTTATTTATCTCCTTTGTCTTTTTGCCTACCCACTTTTTTCCTTTCCTTATTCTCAGCTGCCATCCTTGATGACCCTATGGAGTGCAGCAGAGGGGAGCGTTTGGCCATCACCCTGGCCAAAGACAGCATCAACAGGAGCAGTAACCGCTCCACCACTGGGAAGCTGGAGGTGGACATATTTGAATTGCTGAGAGACAGTGAATATGAGATGGGGGAAACAAGTAAGTAATAAAGAATAAATGTCAATTAACTGTTGAGGAAAAAACTGTTTTTGTTGATGTTTATTGCACATGTACAGATATAACTCATACCCAATCACAGGTAGGGATGAGCACCTAAATGCAGAGAATAGTGCATACTGTATGGTGCGGTGAGGTAAGTTTAATAGAAATAATGATGGGATGAGGTTGCAGGTAAACAAGCAGGCAGAGACAGAAAGCAGCAGTACACCACAAGAGAGATACGCATTGGAACAATTTGGCAAGGAACTGGTGGCACTGGAAGATATAAATACTGAGAGCACTCTCTGGGGAAAGGAAAGAGGTGTGTAAATGGGTGGCGAAGATCAGGTGACAGGACATAGAAGGAAAGTACCTGAGCATGTGGTGGCTGGTGGGAGAGTGGCAGGAAACAGACAGAGCGGCCAAAATAAACATGGCTGAGACCAGGAATCACAGTCAGAAAAAAGAAGACAAAGGAATTAATAAATGTGAGGCACTGCAGGATGCAGTCAGCAGTCGCACCACCATAAACCATTACGCCTTTTGAAATCAGCAAGCTTGTCATTTTAATTCAGCCCTGCTGTCTTTTTTCCACTCAGTCCATCACACTGTGTCCCCCAAGTACTGAGATAAATCTGTTTGTTTTAACACTATTTTGGTCGAACACAAGCAAACAAATAATTGAAACTTGATGACAGCCTGTTATGGTACAGAAACGCAAAATGTCATATTTTGATAACTTCAGCAGTCAGAGGGTATGTTTATGTCTGTCTCCTGGGTTGAATTTTGTTCTTACAATATATACATTGCCAACTTTTCCATCTCTTGTGGCAGTCCCGATAATGCACTTTCTCTACTCAAATAAAAAAGAAGGGTTGCATTTTTTTTCCACACAGAGTGAAAGTCTGTCTGAATGTGGCCCCAATCTGTGTCACAATCAACATGACCTTCAACAGAAAAGCTCATGGATCTTTTTAATGGCCCATTACGAGATTTCCAGTAATTTGTCTCAAAGATGTGATAAATACATCACTAAGGGTGACTCCATTAACACAAAATGGAGGACCCATTTGTTATCACTTGTGTCTGTGCTTTTATTTCACACCTACCCAGAACACTAGTGCACCATGTTATAATGTAATGCCCCTACTTAAGTGTTTTTTGGTTAGATTTTATTAAATTTTTAATGAAAACCATCTAAAATCTATACAGCAGTATGTATCTGTGAAAACAACCAATATAAACAGCTATGACAAGAAGCATAAGATTGATTTTCAATGCAACACATTGCCACTTTCACAAATCCAATGGCTTCAGTGGCACCACTTAATCTATGGAAACACTGCTTCACTTCCCACAACTACAAGAAACTCTTATTACTTTCTCTGCCTGATTTACCACAAACCCTGCCTACATGTGGTTCCTCCTCTGTGTATCTGTATCTGTGTTTGTGTTTATGCCTATCTTTCTGTCAGTGTGTGTTGGCATGTGCATGCTGGATTGTGTGTATATTGTACCAATGTTTGTGTGTGAAAGTGTGAGTGTTTGTGTAATTAGAGGCAGGAATTGGATTAGGGACGGATCAGTGGCCACAGTTAGATGGAAATATCTCACAGGGAGCTCTACCTGCCCAGAAAAGTCCCACCCCCACCTTTTATACATCCACTCCAGCCTGTATGCAGCTCCTAAATGGATGTCTCCTTTGGCTGGTTCCTGCATTTAAAGGCATGACATGACTCTACTACACAAGCAGCCGTTCTTTCACAGGCTTGCTTTAGGGCTGCCATGTGTGCACCTGAGGCTACAAAGAATGTTTTAATTACAATAACTTTTAATCCATTAGGATCTGAAAGGAAACTAAAAGTATTTTTTTCTACTTTAAGCATGACCTGCCGTCCCTCTGTCCTTCCTCTTGTAGCCAGCAAAGTTTGTCAAGAATTTCTCAAGCCTAACTCATCACAGCTCTAATGCTCCAAGCTTCCCATGACATGTATCGATCAGTACTACTCAGTGTTAAGTGGGTAAATTGACTTTGGGCAAACTGCTGACCATTATTTGACCACCGTCAGCAACACATTCATGCACATTATGGACACCAAGAAATGTGTTTTAGCATCATGATAGATACCAGCTTTTAAGTTATGTGTACCTTGATATGTCAAACAACACAGAACATAGCCACATATCACTTCTTGTTCTATGTTCAACATTTACACCTGATGGTGTTGATGTTACTGCCGATCGATGAACACACACACACACACACACACACACACACACACACACACACACACACGAACACACACACATACACAGTGCTAGCTGTGCAGAAAGGGAGCAAATTAAAGCATCACAGTGACCAGGAGCAAAGAGCAAGTTAGCTGACAGTCAAATCATTCAGCTTTATAATTTGGTGAAGCCATGCAGGCTGGTGCAAATGTATGCGTGTGCATGTGTGCATACTGTATGTGTGTGTATATGGGTGTTTGTGTGAGGTGTCAGTGTGTTCGTGTGTTACTGCCCCCATGGGTGATGAAGGGACTACTTATTAATAATTCATGTCACAGCCTCTGAATTCACTGCACAGACCTGAAATGGTTCCCCTCTGCCTCTTTCACATATAACTGTTTAATGTTCTGCATTTGCCAATAGCCAAAACCAAATTGCTTCCTCACACACATACACACTTAATGCACATGTGTTCACACATGAACTGTACTTATGTTTTGTACCTGTGTCTGCTTTACATCACTAACTTTAGAGGTTTAATTAGAAGTTAGGGATTATATTTGTATTGGAAATGAAAACATATGGCCTGTGTAAATTATGTCTCCATATAAATATATGTTTTCATCCCCATAGGTAAAGCCTCTAAATCAGTATGCGTAAATGTAGTATGTGGAAAACAAGATGAGGTGTGTGGCATTTTTGGGATATTATGGCATTCACATGCAAGCGTTCAAATATGAGATTTTATGATTTAAGCCTCCAGATATCACTGCCTGTTACTATTTCTGTCTGTCTCCCTTTCTCACTGTTTTTCACTGAGTTTATTTGTCTTTGTCTCGTTCCCTTTCTGTATCTTTCTGTCTGTTGCTATTAAACTCTCAGGGGCAGACCCTAATGATTTTTTCTGTACAGTTTGTGCTTATGTTCAGCATGGACAGATGCATTTAGCCTTGCTTGCATTTCACCAACACATGTTTAGAGGTTACAATAGGGCAAACATCCAATAACATCCAGCTGAAAAGAGCCTTTTTAAAGGCCTTGCCTCAGATTCTTCAAGAAAGCTTGTACTTTTCTTTCCTGGATATCACAGACTGGCTTACTTTGCCTCTTGCTGTCTCTGTTCTCTTCTCAAACCTTAATCCTCATCATCCCCTCCAACCCCTCTCTGTTTTCTTGCAGTGTGCCAGATCATGTCTAAAGGGGTGGTGGCAGTTCTCGGTCCCTCTGCCAGTCCAGCCTCCAACTCCATCATCAGCAATATCTGTGGAGAGAAGGAGGTGAGTTTATGCACCCAACTGGCCTGCAGCCACTGGCCTATAATAGTCAGCCTGCTCATAGAACAACCAGATAAACAGAGTTTGGAACAATGATGCTCATTAGCGGTTGTTTTTTTTGCAAGAGATTGAGGGGGACGAAATCCAACTTGTTAGCAAAAATGATGAAATGCATCAACAATGTCATAGCTCTTCATTCCAGTACCACTCAAATCAAAGCACTGCTGGACATTTTACTTCCTCCATTCCCCTCATTAGCTTGGAGCAGTCTGGCCCGCTGAGGCTTACGTAGAAACAAATACAAACAAACTAAAGTTTTGTTGTTTTACCCCAAATTGCATGGGTTGTGAACAGACAACTCCTGTTATCCCTAGAGTACAGGATATTTGCCTAATAGATTATATTAAAGGTAATATTATTATTGTTTTTATTTTTATAACAAGTCAAACTGTCTTTTCTTACATGAACTATGAAAAAAATATATTTTTTAGCAATTTATACATCACTGAGTGGATTTGACTTCAGAGCTAGACTGTACACATACAGATCCCAGCTGGGTCTTAATTGGCTTGTCTGAACTCTTGTTGACATGTGTTTTCCTGTGTGATGTGAAGATATAGAGCAGCTTTGAATTATACAAAACCATAAAGTAGATCAAAATCAATAAGACAAAAAAGAAACAAGCATGTAACATAATTTATCTGTGATGTCTTTACTGCCTTGCTTTATTGCATTTGTGACACACTTCGTTTTACACTATTTGTATAGTACTGTAAGTAAATACACAAGTGTAATAAGTAAAGATTTAAAAACTGCGTCATTAATACTTTGTTTTTTCTGATATAATCGAAGTGGCTCCACAGATAAGTTGCATTTTAAGTTTAGGAATATGATCAGCATGATTATTAAAATACACCCCATTACCATCCCAGTCTATGATGTCCTCTGGTAGCTCTCATTACACCCCGTCTTATGGTGTAATGAGACACCAGTGTGTTATGTGATAGACAGGCTCCCTGCTGTTAAAAAGGCTCTGGTGGCATTGACTTGTGGGGCTGACTGCTTTGAAACACTGACTGTTATAAAACCACTGTGTCAATATTAAACACTCTGTAAAATGGCAAGTTTGAATTGGTAATTGAGTCACACGTGACAGTCATGAAATGGTCCCCACATCGGCTAAAGTGTAATTAATTTAATTACTGGAATAATCTTTTAACCCTTTATTAGTCATTACAAACAACTATTACCATCAGGGCTCAACTAGACCAGAAGCAGTCACGTAGCCTGAACTACTGGTTTGTACACATGTAGGTTTTTAGTATGCTAGTTTCGGTGTATAGGGGAAAGCTCCTCTGTTTTACCATTTTAGTTCTAGAGGACACTTGATGAGTTGTTGTGCTGAGAGCAGCCATTCATCTCTATTGCTCTACTTCTCCTTCTGTTCTAATCTCAGTGTTTCGTAAGCACTGAATTCAGCCTCAATAACTGATGTATTGTGACTTGTTTGAACCACAGTGGTTTACTTCACCATCTCATGTTTTCTTATATTTTCATTTTATCTGAACCCTACAGTTTTTGTGAATAGAAATTGTAGCTCCAGCCCACATCTCTGATCTGGTTTCAGTGACCGAACCAAATGTTCTAAAGCCTTGACTCCAGTTCCTTTTTTATTGATCTCATTAACGTAAGGCTTCACATACTGTTTTTAATCTACATTATGAATGTTTGAGTTATATATTCGATATAGACAAGAATAATATAATTTTGTGTGTGAAATAAATTGTACTTGTTCCCAGCTTTTGACTTTGATGAGGATTTGGCCATATTTGTATACAAATTTATGCATAACTGCAGTTAATTCATCTTTCTTAGCTTTCTTGCCAATTTAACTGTAAGATTAATGCATGCAGGGGAAGCCATGGATATGTATTTTTATGTTGGCAGACAGTTAACAGGATAAGTAAGCCTGTTGGTTCTCTGTTCTGGTCATCAGGACCCTTCATTAAATCAATGACTATGGCATAGCTGAAAAAACAGAAAACGGGCAGCGGTAGCAATGTGATTCCTGAAGATCAGGATAAAAAACACATACAACTCTGATGATGGAGTCTTAACTCAGTGGTTCTCCTTGGATGCTGTCAAGACCCATTTTATTCCAGCTAAACACTACACCAGCTGATTTCACTGATTAGGTCTCTCATCTCAGACTTGAGGTGCACAAATCAGTGAAGTCAACTGCCGGTTTGTGTGCGTGTGTGCGTGTGTGTGTGTGTTTTCTTTGTCTGGCAGAGAAGGTCATATTGCATTGTCATGATTACTTGTGAGGAGAAGCTAGCTAATGACTTTCATCAACTTGGCCTTATATTAGTGTTAGGGTGCCATAACTAACTGTGGTATCAGGAAATCTTTAATACAAATTGTAAATACAGTTAATATTAATCACCATTGTCAACGCCAGTTTGTGTAAGTGAAGAAAAACTCATCCTAATGATATGTTTTTAATGATATACTGTAGATATGTTAAGTATTATCTGCTTTTAAATTTTACATAAGAAAATGCTTTGAGAAGTCAAAGTCGTATTATACCGAGATGGCAAATTTAACCTTTATGCTATGAAGTGTCTCATCCTGTAGTAAAGATAATAATCCACTGGGAAATAATGTAAACCTTTATGCTTTGCTTGGCATCTGAATAGTGCATCACCCCTCTGAGGACTGTTCAGCAGGAAATGAGTAGATTGATTGGTAAATGCATGCAGGTGCTTGTGCCTAATGGTACCTTTCAAGTCAAGCATCCCTCCGTCCTGCCCCCAGAAAGCCTTCAAAGCACAAGCACAAACCTGGAGGGAGTCCTGGTGCCGCTTGACATGGTTAGAAGTTTTGAGAGCAAAACATAGATGCATTTTTACACCAAAGTTATTTCCTGAAGCAACTGTAGATGTTATTTTAATTGGACATAATGAGAGTAGATCTTTATTAGAAGACTTAAAATAGTAAATAACAAATAAGCATGTCACTATTTTCAAGTGTTATTTAAGCTTCACTACTCAAAGTCTACGCAGCAGTGTCAATATGTGTCATTTCTGATGAATATATTGTAAGGATGTCACACCTCTAGTTAACTTCAACAAGTGATTGTTTATGACACGAGAAGCGTTTGAATATCACTCTGAACTGGAGAAACTGGAGAGAAGAACTTGTGAATGTGTGTTTCTGCAGTTGTGTCTATGCCTTCCACTGTGCACACGTGACTCTGACCAAGTAATCCTTCACTGTGAATGTAAGGCCGCAGATGCTGGTGCTCTGGCAACTGGTTGCCTGGGAGACTGGCAGCAATATTGCGGCTGACAAACCCCACTAGGTGATCAGCACATCATCTGCCCATCCCTATCAATCACTCATCTGGTTCCACTGCTGCTCAGGCTGCTTCCAGTGGGGTGACAGAGGATCAGGGCTGAGCCCATCTGGGTCTCACACTAATAGTGACTAATAGGAAAAACAGCTACTGTGGAGAAGGGGCTGACTGTGTGCATCATACTGGTAGTTTGTTTCCATCTTAGGCATGGGAGAAGCAAACCTAAGGGTCAGGATTTGGAGGAAGGGCAGATTAATATCAACTAATGAGAAACATTAACTGGGGCTTTGGAAGAGAGGCTCCTGCTGCTTTACAGGTGCTTATCTGCTAGCTGCTGCAGCCAGCCAGAACAGCTAAAGTGCAGTTCTCCTGTTGTTGCTTTGAATCCTGTGAATCTCAAGGATTAAGAATTTAAAAAGTCTTGTTTATAAAATAGATATAAATAAATAGACTCAAGGACTTTTCATTCCCCTTTCAGATTTCCACAGTACTCAATTTAAAACTTCCTTCTTAGACTAAGGTCAGTTTGCCATTAGCAAAGGAAGCTTTCAAACTAAATTGAGTAAATTTAAGTGATTAAATTTTTATGTGCCAAATATTCAGCTTGAATTCAGTTTTTTATTTTGCAGCTTTTATCCACCTTTAGCTCAGTTTAAATGTCCTCACTCTCTTCTTTTATACCCCTAACATCCTCTCCTTTGCCATAAAGCTGCTGCTGAAAAGAGGAAATACATTCCTCTGTGATTCAAACATGTATCAGAAGTAGTCATGAATATTAATGTCCAACCTGATGTCCAGGGGTTGTTTTGGGCTTGCAAAACCATCTGGCTGCAGTGGTGCAGAACGATTTCACTGCTGAATTTCTGTATGTTGGTGCTCAGGTGGGATTTTAAGGTGAACCCGAGGTCTTCTGGAGCAAACAAAGAGCCCCAGCAGACCTCAAAAGCCCACTAGTCTGAGGTATAGCTCAAGCTCTGAACATAGGCAATAATAAAAGATTTGTGTTGGCAGAAAGTGAGTGATGCATACATGCAGAAACTTATGACTCTCCAAGTGTGACTTGCTCATATATAATCACCAAGACAATACTTTAAATAATCTGAAAATCGCTTGCAACTCAAGTGCCATTTATTTGTAGATGTTACAGTACAACGTACTTTCTCTCATCCTCACTCTGCCTAGACACTCTCCCTGTCTCGTTTTCTGCCTCTTTTTATTCTTACTCCTGTGATACACTGTTTTGCTGCACTGTGAGCACTAGTGCTGAGGTAATGCTAAAAAACTCATTCAGTTCCTGTAAAAATTATTTTGTGTTCCTTTCTAAGGTTGAGTTTCATTCCAAAGTAGTTTGGAGTTAAGCATATTTATCAAGATGACATTGTTAGTAGTTAGTTAGATGGACTCCAAAAGATTTGTGCACATGGCCAGAGCAATTGCTGAACAAGGTCATCAGACAAAGCTGAGGCACAGTTGATTGCTTTTGATTGGGCATTAAACAGATTTGAAAACTTTTGTCTCTGTGAGAGAAAGCTTTTGTTGATCCAGTGTTTGATTTGTGTTGTGGAGCTTTCATAAGTTACACAGTCAGTGAATAGTGACTATTCAGAGATCTGAGTGTGTTCATTCACTTGTCCAGTCACATGTTCACACACTCATGATGCTGTTTTTGGCTTCAGTGTGTGTAGAGCTGTCCAAACTGATTTAAATGGGTGACTTGTCCAGCAGCTCAGTGCTACACATGGTGTGGAATTGCTTTTTGTCACTTGATAAGCCAGCTAGCCAGCCCACCAAATCCTTTCTGGCTGGAGACCATTTATACGGTAGCTATCCTCACTTTAGAATGTCTCCCTGCCAGATGCTACTCCACAGTTGGCCTGAGCAAAGCCAGCGGACCACATCTCCTGTTCATTTACAGCCAACTTCTGTTCAGCTTTGCTCTCACACATGCGGACACAACCATCATCCAAATATTGTTCCTGCTCTGTAATAAATAAAGCGTTGAGGTTTATGTTTTTGCCATGAACGTGTTTTGTTTTTGTTGTGATAACCAGATTAGAGAAAACTATTCGGTAAATATGCCACCATAGCAAGAGGAGAATAACAGTTCTCAGTTATCAAACTTAAACTTGCATTGATAATTGGAGTCCATTACCATCTAACCTTCATGGTAGTACACTGCCACAGTAACAGTAACACCACATCTGTATTTTATGATAAAAATACTTAAATAATAAATAACCATGAGAGACTATAAATTGGGTAAATGCTTTGATGAGTTATCGTCATCAGTGACAAATTTCATGCATTGTTACACATCATTTAATTTTTGT